>JALLPB010000181.1:0-21071 GCA_036939975.1 Cyclostephanos tholiformis | reverse complement strand
GCACCAAAAATTTTTTTTAGGTAGAACTTACAGAACTATTCCTACGTAGAAATCTCGTACGTACTACTAAAAAGTACGAGTTTTTCTCCCGTCAAAACAGAGATACCTGTTAAGCTGTTAAGAAATGGACTCACCTCTCAACATAGGAATCTGTAGAAAATGTACTCAGTCCCGACCTAAACTTGACTTTTTGATGTTTAAGAAATAAACTTGATTTTTTGCAGTCTATTTCTTAAACATCAAAAAGTCAAGTTTAATCATCAACCTATGAGCTGTTAACACTTCACAAAAAAACTTCAAATCCCTACACACTTTTAGGTCGATTTCCATCGACAACACAAGTCTTGCAAAAAGCATAAGCGGTGTTGTATTCCCTCAACTCTGATAACTTTACAATTGGCCCTTTAGCAAAATGACCAAGATAACACTTTGCAAACACCTCATGTAGTGCTTCATGTAGGAACTATAGAATAAAATAGGTTGATTGGCAGACTCTTTAAACTGTGAATTGCTAAAACTTGTACTGAGAAATCAATATAAATTCATCAGCCATATTTTCCATGCACTCCCTATTAAGAAAAATAAAAATAAAAACGTTTTTCCCAAAATCACAGGTCATACCTTGTTGTAAGGGTGCACCCAAATGATTGCTGACTGCATTCACAACTGCTTAAACACAGAATATATATTTAAAATGCATGTGAGATGCAGTCTGCAGGAGCAGAAGTTGAACAGCCTCAACAGCAATTACACCTCAATGTCTTTTTTGGCATCTGCCTTAACATTTCTAGTTCATAAATTTAGTCTCACCTTCACTAATATGTTTATCCACAGCATATGAACGTGCTCAAACATTTTCTATACTCAATATGGATGTAGAGAAAAAGTGAGTGGTATTCTACTATGGCACCTCAACCATGTCAAGACATCACTATTTGTATTGTTTGTATTGTAGAGTGTTATGATGTTGAATTGTCAGTTGTTGTGTTGATGTTGTCATATTATTGTCATTTTGTTGTGATGTTCTTGTGTTGTTCTGTTGTTGGTATTGTTATGTCGTCAGATCATGTACATACCTTATCTATCAACCTACTTAGTAATAGTGCTTGATTGAATTGATGTGTTGTTTTGTATTATTTATGTATGGGGCTTAGACAAAATCTATTGGCCAATCAAAATTAGGGTCAATGATTGTGGGCTCATTAAGGTTAAAAAATAAACTGGTCATCACATGTCTATTCACCAAAAAACACTTTGGCATGAAGGATGTGATTGGCTTACTCCATGGCACTTCACTGGATTCACTTGTAGGAGAGCAGGTTTGCTCAGAATCAACATGATATAAATTCTTAGATTCACAATGATTAATATAATATTGTAAAACTTATTATGATGTACGAAATTGTATTGACACTTTAATGATCTATTTTTCCCTCTATCTTTCCTGTGGAGGGAGAACTCCCCACCCTCTAGCACTCCAATCCTATCATCAAATTGCATTGTCCCATCCCTTTGCATCTACCCTGTCACATTGACCCATTGCCAATTGCATCAATCTTGAGCAGAACCCCCCTCCCCCCTTTGTCGTGCTCCCCTCCCCCCATCTATCTTATGTTGATTGTCAGAACTCCCCCTCTCCAACTCTAGCAATCCGGCGCCAATGCCATCCCCCAATCAATGTGCCCATCTCAATGCCAACCGCTGATACGCCACTGCTGATGCCCCAATGCTACAACATTGCTGCCTATTTCCCACCAACACACTTCCCCCAACAATACCAGTCTGTCAATTGTTGCTTCTCACAATCCGCAACTACTTGACTCCCCCTATCAATGCCATCCGGTGCACTGCCACATAGTCCCAGGTCTTCCCTCTTCCTTGCCTCCCCTTCTACAACAATGCCCATTTCA
Organism: Cyclostephanos tholiformis; assembly: GCA_036939975.1. Lineage (NCBI taxonomy): Eukaryota > Bacillariophyta > Thalassiosirophyceae > Thalassiosirales > Thalassiosiraceae > Cyclostephanos > Cyclostephanos tholiformis. The sequence goes on along the minus strand of JALLPB010000181.1, from coordinate 19,161 downwards.
CCCACCAACTCCCCCTTTCCACCACCTCCCATTGCATGGCCGCACCTTCCCAAATGCACTGCCAACTTCCCCCTACAATCTAACCCCAACAACACCACCCATTGCACGGCTGCATTCTCCCCAAATGCAGCAGCCAATGAGCACATTGACTGTTGCATGGCTGCCCACCTCTCAATTCTCTGAGCTAGAGATCATAAATTCATTAGATGTAATTGATCCTAAAAATTATGAGCTAGCTTGAAACTAGAAAACTTCCTTTGAAAAAGAATTTAAAATCTCTAAGTACTGAAGACACCCTCCTCACTTGGAGTGCCTATCAAGTGCCCCTACCCCAAGAAGCTGCTCTTCATAGCATTTGAAAAGAGGCCCATCTAGATTTTGTGAACATGTCTGCACTGTTATTTGACCCCAGAATCCATTTGACTCCTAACTGCTTTGCCTCGTTCAATTCTTGTAAGAAGAAGCACTGCCTAACATTGCAGTGACATGTGTGCCCCCCAAAACTAAAACTGTTAATGATGTTGACTGCTCCCTTATTGTCAATCTCTAAAACCATCAGGAGCTCAACCTACAGACCTATTGATTCGATTTATTTTTTTGCATAGATCATATCTTGAATGCACCTTATGACTGCATAATCTCTGCTTCACAAACAGACAGTGCAACAGTCTTCTGAGTTGCAATTTGAAGCATGACTGGTGCATCATCAAGAAAGACCATGTACCCCGAGATGCTCCTCCTTGACCATGTGCATTTTGTATAGTCCAAGTGTGACCTGCCTCAGATTCTGAATTGGAACTTGCTGGTTCCATTCCACTTTCTTGCCGGATGAAGTAGTAATCCTGCTTCTTTAGTGCAAGATAGGTATTCCACCATGCATCTTAACATCACTTACATGTGTGTTTCATCATCACGTGTCATATGCCTAGCAAGATCACTCACCACCTGTGCAATGTTGAGTTTCCCAATTCCAGATCTAAGTATTGTCTGGTCCTCACTGTTAAGAGAACTTTTGTATCATCTGCTAGCCTCTTAAGCACTGTTCCAAGAATAGATGGCGTGTTGTGACTTTTCTTGTCAATGTTAAATTTGTCACTATTGCTTAGTAGTAGCACTGTCTGAACAAAGCAATTGAATTACTCCTAATGTATTCAATCTTGTTCCCAGCATACTCTTCATGTCGAATGATGTACACAATCATTGCATTTGATTTTTTCATAAGATCAGCCTTCACTTGCATCACCGAATTCTCTGGGCCAAGTATCATATTATTGTCAATCCATGAGGTCACGATCAGTAGACTTCCCTTTTCCCACTTGTAATTAATGCATGGATTGGCTGTGCTCCTCTTTAGTCCAATATTTCTTGTTGCAACAAGAAGCTTTTTAAAAAATGTCGTTGCTGCTTGCTTGAGTCCATAAAGCATTTTCTTCAACAGCAGTTTGATATCATTTGGATAGAATCATTCAACCCTCAATGGAATCTTGATGTAGATTTTCTCCCCATCCTCAAATTCACCATGCAAGAATGCTCCTTTTACATCCACGATATGTGCTATTCCACCTTGCATGAGCATGATTGTCAGGGTAATCCGAATGCTCATGGCATTTCTGACTGGCGCTCTAATGCTTGAGTAACATGGTAGTGCTGCCCATCAATTTGTTTGAAACCCCTGACTTTAACTCTCCAACAAAGAGTCCCACTGATTTTATTTTTCACACTTCACTTGTCTTCACAGGCTCAAAGACTCCACTGTTGATCATTCTCCTGTGTTCTTTGGCAACTTCTTCCTTCCCCAATTCACCATCGGGCCCATTGATGGCCATGTGGTATTTTGTTACTGGAAGTTCTTGAGTATTGGAGATCTTCCCCCAACACCTGCTCCAACATTAATGTGCTTGGTCATCTCATCACAAATTTCTTGAAAGACCTTTTCCTCATCCTCATTGACTCCCAAAACACTGTAATAGTTATCATTTGGGACTTTTACACTTGCCAATGCAATGCTATTGGCCCACTTGAATGTGTTGCCAGTTGCAGGATCTAAGACTCCTGACTTCATCCCAACTTCACAACCAAATCAAGTCTGTTTTTAATACCATCCTTTTCTTTGGAGACCGGTGCATTGTTACATGCAGCTATCTCAACCATGATTGGAACTGAAACAATTGGCATTCTTTTGTCCAAATTGTGAGTGAGTTGTCTGGAATAGTACATTTTCCCTAACCAGATCATGTCGACTGGATTATACATGCGGTAACAATTCCTACTGTGATAATTGTTGTACTGTTGCAATCTTGTGGAAGAGAATTTTTGTTTTTGCAGAATCTTGCACAGTATGCCCCCCCTCTTGTTCTGAGGATTATCAAACATGAATGTATGGTTGCCTTTTTCAAGCATGATTGATTTTGCATCATGGACATCCTATAGCTCAGCCTCAATTTCATTGCCATCATTGCATGTGTATTTGACTGGGATATCCATCTCTAGATCAGGATTGATTGATTCTCTCACAAATTCCCTCATTTTTACTGTTGTCTTGCAATACTTGCCACCAACTATGCTGTTGGTATCATGACTTGTTGCTCCTGTGTCCATGATCTACATATCTTTGTCTATGAGAGCCTCCATGGTTGATTGTAATATTGATTTTATTTATGACCACCAAACTACCTCTCCCCTGAAATTCATCATCAACTTCATTTCATTTTACTGTATAGACTTTAAGAATAGATTCTTTGTCATCACTGATTTTGACGTCATTAAGATACACATAGTTTTCTCTTTCAGTAGTCAAGACTAGGATGATTTTTCCCTCGTCCTCGTTAACTGCTGCTGTTGCAATGGTGGTCTTGCTTTTCTGCTTTACCCTTTGCTCATCATTGATTTTGGTTTCTTCTCAGGGAATTTCTTGCAGCACATGTTTTCAATGTGACCTTCTTCTTGCAATGGTTGCAAAGCTTGTCTATATTCAGGTTCTCCTTTTTCTCTCGACCTTTGGACTTCTTCCCCCCTTACTTTCCATTCATTGCTGCTAATGCAATTTCATCCTTGTTGTTGGAATCTTTGTCATCTTTTGATTTTCTTCCTGTGAGATGCCACTGAATGCGCATTACCTTGAGAAGTCTTTCCAATGGAAGCCTTGCATTTTTCTTGCAATGTATCATGATTTCAATAATGCTCATGTACTGAGCCCCACCCAATTTTAGAATGTGAGCTTTTTCCTGCAATTCACTCAGCTCCAACAAGTAACGGCATTCAATTGAGTCAAATTCATTCAAGAGTTTGTTTGGGCCATTCTTGGGTCCCAATGTTAGTTTTGCCAGAGCATGCTCCATTTTCATCTTGGCCATGGTGTCCTCCGGTTCAAATTCCTTCACAATGACTACATGACTTGATGCGCCATTCCGCTTGGCCAATTCATCTTGTTGTTTCATTTCTCACAGTTCAGCTTGTTCAAAAGTGGAACTGTGCTGAACAATTATACTAATTGCATAATAGCCTTTTGATTCATTATAACAGCGTCATGCTGTTTCTTTCCTGTCTCATTCATCAGATCGAGCACCATTTTTTCATTTGTGGGAAGCTGAGTCACAAAATCTGGCTGAAAGAAATCGCACAATCCTTTCATTACCATGTAAGCCCCAAACTTAATTTTCCACATGAGATAGCTGTCCCCTTTCTTTCCATTGAACTGGGGTGGTTTCAAATTATTCTAAATCAAGACCTTGATTTTTCGGTAACTGCAAGGTCAGCGGAGTTTGCCATTTTTCAAAATTTTTGTTGCTGTCTAGCTCCTATTTCACTGAAACAAGCCCTCTAAAGTAGCTGGTCAACCCTTGTACTATAAAGTATGTTGAGAGCCTTCAATGCTCTGAGCTAGGGATTGTTAATTGATTAGATGTAATTGATCCTAAAGATTATTAGCTAAGCTCTAAACTAGAAAACCTAGAAACTCTCCCCCTCTGACAACACCACCCATAGCACCGCCACATCCCCCCAAATGCCGTGGCCCACACCATGAGCACTTCATTACTGCCGCATCATTATGTTAGATACTATATGATGAATGACTGACGGTGGTGGGGGAGAGCATCAAAGCCGGCAGCGGTGGGGAGGAGCAGTCTCCTATTTTTTCTTTTTGTGGAAACTGAATTTGGTGAGGCACAAGAGAATTAGGCATGACAGGAATTCTTTCTATCCCAAGAAAAAAGTACACTTAGCTAGAAATTTGTAATTAACAGTTGGCCAAAGAAAATTATTCAAACCCAAAATATCATTCAGGAGGAAAATTCAACATGATGCTAGTTAGCTTAAAAATTCATAAGGAAAGTTAATACCTAGTTTGGGAGTAGACAAAAAATCTTGACTAAACTACTGTAGGAAGTCCTACATTTTCTCTTAACCCCTGACATGTTGTCATATCATTGTCATGTTGTTGTTTTGTTGCATTGTCATGATGCTGATATGTTGTGATGCTGCTATGTTGTCGGATGTACATACCTGATCTATCTAGACCTACTTTGAACTCTACTTGAAAACCACACGCAGGAGCTCCATTGGGACGATGGACAACACCAACACCAACAACAATGACGAAGATGACAACACCAACGACAAAACACTTAAAATCTTTCTATTTATCTGAAGACCCATGCCAAAAAATCCAGGAACTGCGCCGAGTGAATCTGTTTTGCGTCAAGACATATATGTTGCCGAGGAGCTCGCCGCAAATGCTTCCAATGTTATTGACTAGTTAATTTTAATGGCATTACAGGCAATTTCCTGTGTGCCCTACCAACCAACATGGCATGTCATGTATACTGCCATTCGAGTTGCTTTAATTTAGCTATCCTGACGATCTTTCTACTGGGATGACATGATGCGTTGCGTGTATGAGTCTTCCTCGCTGTCGTCTCCTACTCCCCCTGAATGATCGGTGAAGTTGTAGCCTCCTTCGAAGATGAAATTTGGTGACGTTCGTCCGCCAGCAAGCGATGTCAGGGACTGAAAGGATGCCATTGATCGAATCGACTGGAGCGAGGTGGATGCCGCCGCAACGTATGATCTCATGGGGCCTGGGTAGGAATGTAGCAGCAGAGACTGAGTATCTGAGCGAGGAGTAAATTCGACAAGATCAGACAGAGGCGCTGTGGGCGCGGTGATAGAGCTTCGGTCGTCATCTAAATTGGGAAATTGGAGTGACAATGGCCGTATCCTTGGCGGCGATACAACCACACCATTCTCCTCGCCTTCGACTCTTCCTCTATCCATTCCTAATCTTGCCATGCGGGGACTTTGCGGTGTGATCAATCCCGCATGCAACGCAGGTAGCTCGTATCGGTTCCAAAAGAAGAGCATGGTATGAAACAAGAACAAAATGGTCGAAACAAGTGATGCATATGTGAACTGCAAAATGTTTGTTGAAATCATGTAAACAAATGAAGGTGGGGATCAAATGACTTTTTCATCAGGACTAAAACAAAACACTTCGTGTGGAACTCACGCCAATCGGGCATGAAAAGAAATAGACATGGAACAGAGTGAAGTAGAGGAAGAAGACTCTTGGGAAGAAATGCATTCCTTGCGCTGATCGAATACTTCGAGGGCACATTTCAAAGGAAAGGTGTGATGGTAAGCACTACGTATGGATCGAATGCCGATTTGGTTTTCGAACGGATATGCCATAAGCGCTTACCTGACGGCCGAGAAAACCTCACAAATCCACACCATGCTCAGCACCATAAATGCCAAGAACTTGTCACCTCCGTAGAATTCAATCAGGAAGAAGATCATACCGACCATTATCGGGACGAAGACTAAATTCTCGAGAACGTGGTCGAGAATCAGCCCACCCAGCGGCATGCCTGACCTAACCCTAGTTTGTAGGTGCAACGTGAATTCCAACATGCGATCTTGCGTCTCTTGGAATGTAAATGACACCAAGGACGTCGTGAGGAAGAAGATGAGGAGGGTGGAGAGCAACACCAGGAGTTTGAACGTAAGGAAACGCAGCAAACGATACAGCGGATACCGTTGTATTCTCAGGAGAATGCGGTAGATTGATGTGAATGGCCATGATGATGTTGTAGATTCGTATTGTGTCGAATCGCAGGAAATGCCACCAAATTTATCACCCCCGCCCGCCTTGCTAGAAAAGGCATAATGATCCATATCGTATACGTCCAAATCCAACTCCTTCCTAGTCTTCCAATGATATAAGAACCTCGGCCGAGATATGGAATGCTGCAGTCCCAATATCCAGTTCAATATGACGGTATCGGGACCGACCAAACGAAATACGATGGTTTGGGCGAACGGTTCACCGAAGCAATTGGGATCAGACGATGATGCGATTATGAACTGCGTAGATATGTTGTGTGCGTGTTTCAGATGGGGTTGGAGACGCAGTAGACCCTGCGTATGGGAATAGGAATATACGATCGGCGAATATTGTCGGTGACGCATGTTGTTCGCGTGGCCATGAATCTGCTGCTTCGACGATGGTGGGCCGACGTTGGATTGGACTGTAAGATAACCGAGTTGACTTAGGAAAGACGTCAAATCGTGCGAGCATTCTCGCTTCATTACCTCTCTGGCGGCAAATCCAAATCGTACGGGCCTTTGACTCGATTGTTCGAGAGGATGGACGATAATGGCGCAGGAATGGAACGGTCCATCGGCGGAATCATCGGTTGGCACACCAGAAACAATCTGTTCCTCCAAATTATGGCCCCGATATATTGTAAATGCTCGACTGTGTCCTACTCCCCCCCCGTCATCATTGATATCTTCGTACCGCAGTAGAATATGATTGACATCCGCATCCTCTCGAAAGCCGGTTATTTTCTTCAAACAAGTACCCGGGATTTTCTTCCCCGGCATCGACCAAGACGAATGCGACGTTAGGTTCATATCGTTACCGTTCGACAAATTATGATACCGCATCAGGATACCTCGTATCAATTGGACCAAAATAGAAAACACGCTCACGCCGCGCCCTTCCCCGATGAGACCCATGTACTCAAAATTGCGACTCGCGGCACCGCACGACGACGACGACGACGAAGTGTCGGCCATCATCCCGTCCTCATTTCGAGCAATCGACGCGATGTCCTCCCTATGAACGAAGGTGCGATGGCTCAATATCACGAGGCAGAAGCCGCAGACCGCCAAACCCAACGCCATGTGCTCGACGGCGCTGCGCAGCCGGTGGGAGGTGTGTCGCAGCACGTAGTGCGACACCTTCGAGTGGGTGTTGTAGAAAACCTGTTCCATTCGCAACGATGGCATTATAATAATAATCGGCTCGACGCTCTCGGGCGTGTTGCGATGTATACTATCAGTGATGACGACGCGTCGTTTCCCAATGACGAGGTAGTGGAGGCAACCTGGCGTTTTGGCACAGTCGGACGATGCGACTTGGATTTCCTCTTACCATGCTGATAAACCCCGATCGGCCAAAGGCGGGGATCTTGGCGTTCATCCAGATCCATAAACTCCCGCGGACGTCGTGGGGATTCGTTTCGACCTAATAATATATGGTGCCACGACGATTAATCCTGTTGATGGCGGCGGCGGCGGGGGGGGGGGCGGGGTGGTGTGGCCTGATAATTAGAGAGTATTTTCGTCTACTTTTAAAATAAATACCACACACAAGCACCGCAAGTATGCAGGGTAGGGCGGCTCAAATCTCAAGTCGTGGGTGGCCCGCGCCAAAAAGGTCGTACCATACGTATTGTATCGTACCTTGGCTAATGATACGCAGCCTTGGAAACAACTACCTAGGTAGGCGATGGAGCAGCGGGGGAGAGCACAAAAAGGATCCGAATTGATGCGACCATCATGTGCGGGAGGATCGCCTATTCGGCGAATGCCGTACATGCCGCGGCGGCGGCATTCGAGATCATGGATGGCGTCGACGAAGTCGTCCTCGTGGACGGTCGAAAATCATCCCCTCGACTCGCGCCGCGACGACGACGTGACGTCGCAAGCGACGATGCGACCGACCGACCGAACACCGGTCCCGGTAGCGAATATCTGATCATACGCGGCATATCGGGGGGGGGGAAAGAATACCCGGCGGGCGACGACAATCGTCTGGAATTGTTCGGTGCGATATGGGGCCTAATTCCGAACGATGGCACGGTCGATTCCCCCCATCGCCTGCCATCGGATCCCGAATTTTCCGTATCGTCCCACTACGTAATGTTCAACGCCCGATCCGAGACGGTGTACGACAAGCGGTCGTTCGGCGGACTCGTCCGTCGCGGACAGACGTGCGTCTTCGCGGTGGATGGGTACTACGAGTGGACGACGCCGACGCGACGATCTCGGGAGGGGACGAGGACGGGGAAGCGGCCGCATTTCGTACGCTACGAGGATGGGAGGAGGCCGCTCCTACTGGCCGGATTGTGGTCGTGCGTGAGGACCGGCCGGTCCACGGGGGGGGGCACGATGACGACTTTCACGGTATTAACAACGGACGCCCATCCCGATTACGCGTGGCTGCATCCGCGTCAACCGGTCATGCTGTGGGATACCTCCATAGCGTTGGAATGGTTGATGAGGCCGAATCGGTCGATCGTGGACAGGATACGTTCGGTGCCGATCAGTGGCACGACAACCGAGGGAGGGGGACGACGATCCGTATTATGGGAAGGCGAACTCTCGGTCTATCCCGTGACGGAAAGGATGAATCGTTTGGCATATCAGGGGGATGATTGCACCGTGGAGGTGAAGACGGAGGATTCTACCCCTCCCGTTGGCGGCATCGAATCTTTCTTTATTCGCGATGGGACGATGAAAAGGAGGAAAGTCGATACGACCGACGACGGGGGGGGAGGGGGAGGAGGTGGCGGCTCCCAAACCCGCGATGCGACGCCCGTGGGCGGAAACTCGTTACTATCGTCGGGTGAATCGATGGGATCGACATCGAAATACCCCCCCCCCCGCGATGTTCGATGTACGTCATCGAAGGATGCCTCGTCCGAGGAGACCGAGATGGACAGGGTGACAACAACGTGGGCCTGTTCGGAATGTACATACCTCCATCGCGGTCCCGCCAAGTTCGAATTTCTCGCGTGCGAAATGTGCGGCTCGCCGAGGATGAGTCCGGAGACATCTGGCGATACCGACGGGGATAGAAAAAGGAAGGCCGCTGCTTAATTAATATTTATTGCCCACGCGGATATGTTTTTGTTCTGTATCTGCGGGATGTGATTTTTCGCGCACAGTCTTCGCAATAATTATATATATCCATCATCACTCATGGCGTTTATCAGTCCACTTTCATGTATGACCACTTTCATGTATGATCATTAATTTCCCAGCAAACCTCGATTCTATCTTTTGCTTCACTCATGAGACCTTCCCACAAAAGGAGTCGAATTAATAATTATAGTATGACCGAGCCCAGGTTTCTGACAAAATAAATGCTTGCTGAATCTCAAGGCTTTCTGAACTGTACTAGATCCCTCGTGCAGGTGCGGACGAAACCAAAAATAAAATCTCACTTCGCAGCTCTGGTCATCGTAATAATATTATTATTATCTTAACTCTCCGCTCGCTCCATCAACAACATCTGTCGATCGGAATCAAGTCTCTCTCAAACCGGCCTCCTTTACCTGAAACAGGGATCTAATCCTAATACCCGCCTCCCCCCACCTCTGCTATGCTTGCATTAACGGCTATAAAAATAAAGCATTGCGGAAAAAAATCGGGGAGGAATGTTTACCCCGCGCTCTGCTTGCGAAATTATCAACGCGGTACTGGGCTTGAGCATTTTTACGCCCATCGCTCCTTCGGCAGAGCTTTCGTTGAGCACCAGATCGGCGATCCTTTGAGATTATTACGCCACACGACGTTACTCAGTCTGTCATCGTCGTTTAGGTCCTCTCCGATAGAGACCGTTCCCTCGTGCTTTAGTGTGAGATCAATATCGACAGGAGGACCCGATAATGAAACCGCTGACGCTGGAAAATTAGGGACATTAAAAATTGGTCTATCTTCGTCAAAGGATGCGAAGGCGGCATCTTCTTTGTATTCCCACGAATCAGAAAAATCATCAGGTGTGTCGTATGTATCGAAAACATCCCCAGAAAAGAGGGAAGCTTCCGCAGTCAAAAAGGTAACAGACGCAGTACAATGGGCTTTGAAGAGTATATTTTCTTTGTTGGCAAAAAGCCCGGGAGTTCTGTGGTTTTACATCACTAATCCTAAAGACTTTCGGAAGAAACTGGCTGAATTGAAGGAGGCCGCGATCAAAGAAGCTCATCATTACTGGATGGGGAGCAAACTACTTGCCGCAGACGTTCGGACGGCAAGACATTTGATGGGGAGGACACTTCGTGGTAGTACTTTGTCACGAAGGGAAAGGAAGCAATTACTAAGAACCACCACGGATTTGTTCCGCCTTGTTCCGATGTCTGTGTTCGTTTTGGTCCCCTTCATGGAATTCGCTTTACCATTTGCGCTCAAGATATTCCCCAACATGTTGCCGTCCACATTCCAAGATTCGTTGAAGGAAGAGGAAAAGATGAAGGGCGAATTACAAATGCGCATTAGTATGGCTGGTTTCTTTCAAGAGTGAGTCAGAAAAAGTATTTACTTGTGTGGGATCTCTATGACTAATGAATCTCGTCATTCAAATCCACATTTCTTATTTCTTTCTAGTACTTTAACAGAACTTGCAAAGGAGCAGAAAAAGTTTGCTCAGATTCGTAAATACGATGCAGCCGATGCCTCGGATGCTGAATCGATAGAGACTGAAAAAGAAGCATCGGCAATTTCGTTTCTTGATTTCTTGAAAAAAGCCCGAACGGGTGAAGCCATTCCACCTGATGTCATCATTAAGTTTGCCAAGTACTTTGAAGACAATTTAACTCTGGACAACATGGGACGAATGCAGCTGATTAACATGTGTAAATACATGGGCATCCCTCCATATGGCAATGATAATCTTCTTCGTTTCCAACTCCGGCATAGGATACGTTTATTGAAAGATGACGACCAACGAATTCTTTGGGAAGGTATTGAGTCCCTTACTAAGATGGAACTACGAGAAGCTTGCAGAGAACGAGGGATGAGGTCTATCGGCCTTAGTAAGATTGCTTACAGAAATGCGCTGCAGCAGTGGCTGGATCTAAGCGTACAGAAGAATGTGCCAATATCTCTCCTCATCATGAGCAGAACATTTTTTCTACATGACGAAATGATAACTGGGGAATCAAGTTCAATTGATTCAGGGAAGGGTGTGATAGGATTAGCTGACACGATGTCTGGAATCGATAAGGAGGTTCTCAATGAAATTGTATTGGAGATGGCATCTTCAGAAGAAAAGTCAAAAAATACGGAGGTTATGAAGATTCAGCTTGAAGTTCTTGAGCATCAGAATGAAATGATCAAGGAAGAACAAGAAGAGAGAGATGCGGCGGCCAAAGAAAAGGTGGAGAAAGACAAAACAGATGAAAAGGAACCTTTGCTGGAAATAGAGTCCATGCCGAGCAAAGAAATGGACACGTCAGTAGATGGTTTTGTTCTACCCTCCAATTCTGCCAGTTCGCCACCAGACGTTGCTGATCTTACCACTCTGGATGCTAGTTCAATTGAATACGAACTTAAAGAAGATGATCAAACTGAATTGTCAACAGAGGAAATTGATGCCATATCTCAACTTGCTTCGGCAGACCCTGTTCTCCGTGAGCGAGAAGAGCTCAAACGCATCAAAGATAAAATGCAAGGTGAAACTGTTATGGATACTGATAAACATACCCTATTAAGCGACAAGTCTCAGGAAGAAACAGTAATTACATTCAAGGAAATTGATGACGCGAGTGAAGTAGAAGCGAAGGAGATTTTGCTGGTGGACACAGAATCAAAACAAACTATTGAAAGCCACGATAATGAACCTATTGGAGACAAAAAGCTACAGAAGGCAATAGACCGTTTAAAATCCAAAGTTGAATCAATGGTTGGGAAGATCGAAACACAATTGAGTCATGTTGAGGTCAAAATTGGGAGTAAATTTCACTTGCTGGACAAGGATGGGGATGGCGTATTGACCATGGAAGAGATGGCACAGGTGCTTCAGACTGTCTTGAAGAGAGAGTTGACAGCAGAAGAAGCTGTGGCAATCGCAGAAGATATGGACCACAACAAGGATGGCGTATTCAGCATAGCTGAGCTGGCTCAATGGGCGGAAACAAACACCATTGTCAAGCTTGCAGAGGATGGACGAGAAAAGGATTTAAATGACATGATAAGTGCAAGAGTTGCTGATCTGAATGAAAAGAAGAAGATGAAACAGGATACTAGGATTGAAATGCCATCCAACTAAAGCAGCAGCTCTAAAGCCTTCCATTCTTCTTTTTTGATCGGCTTCGCTTGTTACCTCAATGAATTGGCCGTGTGTGTTGAGTTATTAGTGGTACCGCGCCATGTATTATTGCTCTGAGCACCACCCCTCATCGAATTCAAGCTATCCTCGAGACAACTATCAGGCGCCACGCTCGTACTCATATTGCCTATGCCAACCAATCTTGGTAGTCTTTTATTAATGACTCTCAGTAAAGCAAGATATTGAATTTGAGAGCTTTGGTGTCAGCATAATACTCACATTTTGTTACGTAAATATGTTACGTAAATAAACCTGAGAAACAATAAACAATAATATGCAAAGTGAACTTCTTCATATTTTGAACCCCCCAAAAGCAATCATTCTGCACCGATGTCAACAACACAATCATTCGTTTTAGGGAATCCACCATCGTTCAACAGCCTGTACATGATCTGTATCTGGTAGTTCTGACTACCGATGATATCTCGTAGCATCGCCTCAAGTAAACAGTCAGCAGAAGTATCTTTACCGGCAGAAAGAACCAAGCTTGGGCAGTCGACAGTGTCGGTCTTAAGGAGTGCCTTGGCCATGTTGACCGCATTTATGTGATGCGGGATCATCTGGTGAAGGAATAACTCAACGTCACCGAATACTTCGGCATTGGCTGTACGGGTCGTCATTCCTGCCATCATGAAACAATTCATGGTTTCTATGCAGCCGGAAAACGTTGAAGTCTTGTTGCAAACGAAGCTCTCGGGGCATTCCGGATGGGGGAGTTGAAATGGAGATAGGCCGTACGTTCCACACGACATGTCATAATCACTGGGTTCGGGATGGCTGTAGGTAATGTTCGGGGTGTTCGATGCCTGAATTGGCACATCGTTCGTCAGCAGCTTGATCCTACCGGACATGGCATAGAGGATGTGACAAAAGTAGAATAGGTCTTGATCGTAATCCTTGTCGAACTTCAGCCCCACTGAAAATTTGCCGTAGCCAGTCCATTGATCTTGAATTCAGGAAGGTCACAACACGCAATGTTTTTATGAGCCAAGTAGGTCCAAACTATGGGAAGAGGCAGGAGTTGTCGAAGTCGTATCTTACCAGGCGAATGGAAAAATAGTGGTTTGTACGCAACCTCGAGGTCCACAATCTCGCCATTCATCATGTATCTCAAGTAGTCACCCTCCTCGACCTCTGGCATGTCCGCGTGTGCGCCATCGGGGTGGTAAGAAAAACCCAGTGGATGATACCAATTAGTAATGTCCTCTTGAACGAAAACGTACGTTTTGCCTACCTCAATCCCGATTGTGGGGAAGGGGTTATCGATGCCACATTCGTCGAAGTAGAAAGCGCCTTAGTAAAAAGAAGTGAATCCAAATGATGCGCGAAGGCAGTTAGATACACCACAAAAAATATAAAATGCGAGCAGCATCTGCAACTCATTTTGATCGATCATCCAGTAACACGCACCAAGATCAGATGCAAAAATATCAAACTTGGCCGTGAATGTGCATACTTCCGCGCCGGTTTCATTAGAGCAGGAGGCGCGACAGATTTCAGTCTCGTTGACAACAACAGATGATCCGGTATCTTGCTCTGTTGTGTTAGCGGATGCAGTCGTGACACCAGCTGGTTGGGAGAAGACGAAGATGTTGCGAGTACAACGCCATTTGTGATCCGTTATCGGTTGTAAGGACGAGGCATCGAATATGCGTAATACAATAGTACTTACTGCTATTCGTTGGCGACTCGTCGTATCTGCTGACGTCCATATCGATGTACTCGCTGACGCCGTCCACGCTCACTGCGCTGCCCTCCACCGGCCGATCGCAATTATCGAACTCTGGCCAGCCGTTGCTCTCCAACAGGTCCCTCATCGTCTGTACCTGGGCGTTCTGTCCGTTAACTATGCTGTGCAGTAGATTGGTCATGGTGCATTCGATGGTGGCCTGGTCCACGGAAGGATCCCCGATATCGCACTCGTAATCCCAAGTTGACATGAGCGACTTGGCCATGTTGACGGCATTTTGATGACTTTTCGATAAGGATAATCGTAGCGCATGAGAGTGCAAAATGTGGACAAACAACATCGTCGTGGTAGAAAAAAAGGGTTAACTCACTGGGGGATCATCTGATGAATGAACAGCGCCTTTTCGCCGTGATGTTCGTTCGTGGTCATTCCGTTGAACATGTGACAATTGATGGCATCGAGGCAGGTGGCGAACCTGGACTTTCCCTCCTCGCACACGAAGGTAACGGGACATTCCGGGTGAGGGGTCCTGAAATCGCCCGGCATGTTGTGGTGCCACGTCATTTCGCCTTGGACGACAAGGCCGAAGGTGCCGCATTCCCTATCGTACGAGGACGGCATGGGGGGCGACGTCGCGATGGGGGGGAGGTTCGCCGGATGGAGGAGTCGGCCCTTGCGCGTGATCTTGATCCGACCGCCTAAATAGCGATGGATGTGACAGAAGTAGAAGAGATCCCGATCCCTCGCGTGTTTGAAGTTGACGGGAAGGGTAACGTCGACTAAAAAAAAATCATGCAGATGGAGGATACCGATTGAGTCGAGCATCAAGCCACACGAACGACGAGGCCGGCAAATTTATAATACAACGAAAACACCCACCGTAATACTCGCCGTTCGTCGCCCATTCCTCGATGGGATGACCGAACTGCGGCACGTACTCTCCCTCCATCGATATGACCTCGCCATTCAATTGGTACGATAGCAACGATGTATCTTCGATTTCCCTGTTGCCGGATAGCGCCCCGTCCGATCCGTACGCGAATCCGAGTGGATGGAAGTAGTTGGTAATGTCCGCCTGGACGAAGCGATACGTCCTGCCGACTTCCATGCCGATGTCGGGCATATTGCCGGCATCGGGACATTCGACGAAGTTATACATACCGAACTCGGACGCGTGTAGATCCACTCGGACCGTGTACGTGCAAATGCCGGTGACGTCGTCGCAGGGGGCATTGCACCCGTTCCAGACAACTCCTGAGCGAGGGTGGGTGGGGGGGGTCGTGTGCATTTTTGCATCGAGGTTGGCGTGTCGCCGGATGACATTGTGAGAGGGACAATGAAATCCATGCGCAAAAGGCAAAAGATGGTACTAGTACACGCGACGGCGAAAAACTCACCCGCTTTACCGCCGAGGCCGACCCAAAGGCCGATATACAAACCGAGGGCGACCACGGCGAGGAACGTCCCTAGTCCGACCGCGAACAACTTCTTGCGATTCGCGATGGCGGAATTGGAGGACGGATTGGATTTCATGTCCTCGATGTCGCCGATTTCATTCTTCATGGTTGGAGACGACTTGTGGCCGAAGAGGTTGTGTGTAGATGTTCGTTTTTTGATGACGGGAATCGACTTTTATGGTCCCCCCTGCGGCACGTGAAGTTGTTGCAAAGAGGAGAGAGATATATCGTCGTGTGGTCGATGCAATCTCTATCCTTGGTGACATTTTCATCATCCTCTCCCACCGACGCGCATCTCTCATCACTCGAGTGCTTGGCACGGGCAGAGGAGAAAACTCTCATCACTCGAGTGCTTGGCACGGGCAGAGGAGAAAAAAAGTGAGCCAATACATCACTTTTGAGTCGTTGCGACGGTGGATTGGTGCTATGTGTCATCTGCGAGCACGCTTCCCACACGTGCCGACAGCACTTTTCTAACGTTACGAAATATTAATAACTAAAGTACTAGTTACTACTATTACTTACAAAAAGAATGAAATCCGTGAAACACCATGTTGTAGTCGCCTTCTAGAAATAACCCCCCATGGGGAAAAAATTGCACTATGTTGTTAGTACCACGTCCCACTGCAAGTGCTTAAGTGTCCAAGGGGTCGGGCATGAATTTGTCGACAAGTAAATCCCTATGAGAAACACGAAAACTGACAAATGAAATTAGGTATATTTCTCCACGCTGAATTATTTGTCTTAAAAATCCAATGCTGCTGCTGAAGGAGCGAGTATTGAGTGCTCAGCTCATGCTCTTAAAAAATAACATCCACCGGAAATTGCTCAACAGCCGAAGAAAGTTAAAAGAAAAAATGACGCAACTCTGAACCTCACGCACACACGCCACTCCTCAAACCGGCATGAGCTATTTCTGTGCTTTAACTTCTTGGGCTTGTGCTTTCCTCCGACCTCCAAGAGGTGTCCGAAACGTCTGAAGGTAATCCAATGCGGTTTACATCCACCAGAAAAAGTATCGCTGAAAGACTAAAAAAAGAGAGCATAAATGACGCAACATTGATGCAACCACTCTCATAACCTTTTCGAATCTGGCATGAAATACCACAGCAACAAAATCATCGTGATCGGCAAGGGCCGTTTTGGCAATGCCATTGTCCAGGGTCTCCGCGGGGGATTCGTCGAGAATGAGGATGGAACTCGTGCGTTGTGCAAAGTCGTTCAAGTTTCCGGCACAAGTTTTATGTCGCTCTCCGTCTCTGAGATGGCCGATGAGCTTCGAAACGCAGCGTTTGTCGTATATTGCGGTAAAAAGCTTTCTGAGCATGCCGGAAAACTGTCTTCGGCAATTCAACTCGCCACCACGCTGTCATCGGGACCCACCCTCGAATTCGTCGATTTCTCCAATCCCGATCCAGCGCTTGAGAAATCCGACGTGACTGGTACAATCGATCTATGTGTCGCTCTTAATGCCCAAGCCTCCAAAACTGGATCCTCGCTCTTCAAGGTCTGGAAGATCACCGAAGTTGGAAGCCTCGACGCATCGGGGGTAGTAGGCAACACAGGTAAGTCCATATGTGGTGCTATTTCACGTGAATATAATACGCCGATAGACTTTCACTAATGTACTCTGGCGACTGATCTTAATTGTTTATAGATGGCCTCGTCTACGGCTCTCATCCCGGTCAAAATCTAAGGCTGAATATTCCCAACCTTCCGCTCAAGTCTGCTGGACCACATGCTGATCTCGTAGAAGAAGCTCGAACAAGGATCCACGAGCGATCGGGCATTGATTGCTGGTGAGAATCCCGAAGGAGAAAATGAAAGCTCCGTCTTTAGCCTGTTGTTTCCCTTCGGAAGACTCTCTCGTCTCACTATTTTCTATTTCCCAGGAATGATGGGGTTATTTTGGGCTTTGCCATATTTTTCTTCACGACAATGTACGCGATCATCCGTTACGACAAGAGCCTCTGTGGAAAGGAGCCACATGTGAATATTCCCATGTACCTAGTGGACAAGGCTATTGCGTGGACTGCTCTTTCGATGATGGTCGTATCTCCATTTGCTGGAAATCTTCTCACCCTAAACTCAATCTACCAAAAGTGGTCGAATATTGGTTATCTCCAGAAGATTGTAAGACAAGAAAGTTAAGACGTCGTCCCATCCAAACTGACCCATCTCACAAAAAAATTCAATCAACCCTTGTTTTGCCTTAACAACTTTCTATATAGGTTACCCTCTTTTGCTCTCTGATAATGATCCCAGCATCAATTATTTTTTCGTGCTGCTGGATCCTCTGGATTATTGCAAGGAACATGTTCTTCATGCACCGCTGGCCTACCGGCTCTATGTACCTCAGTCAGTCACCTCACCCCTTGTGTCAGCCCCGCACAAATTGGGTGAAGGCAAGCTTGGTTGACATGGTGAGTACCGATGCAATTACTCTGTGAAAGCTGAAACTTTCCTCATCAAACCATGACACTCAATACTTCGTTGCTGATACAATTGATAAAATTAATAGGTGACCCTCAAGGGAGAGACTGGATGTGTTGGCTTCGTCTTCGCCTTCATCCATAGTTTCTTAGGGGTTATCATTTGTGACGTTGCTTACAAGACTAAGTGGTTCAACCACGAAGAAGGAAAATTTGGCGGGCGGTTAGGATGGAACTTTGAAGTCTCTATGGTCACTGCTGCTATCGGTTCAGGACTACTTTGGGTAGTAGCAATGCGTTCAATCATGGGCAAGGCGTCGTGGATCCGCCTTAAGCCATTGTATACATATGTGTCACCAATTGCAATCTGGTTTTCCACTATTCATGTCATTGCCTTTGGATCAATCGATTTTTACACTGCATTCAACCCGCAGTATTACAAAGGCATGCCTACAATCTCATTCCTCTCGACCATGTTCAGTGCTGCCATTCTTGTTGTGCACCATGTCATGACATTGTTTGGTACCAAGAAGGTCTGTTCCGGTGATCTCCTTTGGAAGCACTCAATCGTGAATGTTGCCAGCATAGAATACAACAAGATAGCTGCTCATGTCTACAAGTTAGAATCAAATTTCGAAACCTTGGGTGAGACCTTCCATCAGTCCAGTGCCTCTGCATGCAACTCCATCCAAGATTTTGAGGACTATTTGTATGACATGAACTCAGGCGAGCGTTTTGAGTCCCAGACTGCCGTCATTGTTGGAGTACAAGAAATCAACAGGCCCTGAATAAATAAATGAGAAAAAGGTGAAGCAATCAAGGCATTTGATGCCGTGCAAACTGCAATGTCAAGCTACTGAGCAGTTATTTATGTAGGGCACTTTGGGGGGTTAAGATTTTAAGGAAAGATACATCATTGCTTCTGTTCTCTTTTAATACAAGGTATTTATGTACCTGACCTTTTAACTCAATCATCATATCATACACCATGCCGTCTTTGTTGGCAATTTTCTTATTGGAGTTGAGGGAATATGACATGGCTTGTGCTTTTCACAAGACTTGTTTCATTGATGGAAATTGGCCTATATCATCATTGAAACCTTTTTGATAAGTGTTAACAGCTTAACCCTTATTTGCCTTCTGGCGGGAACAAAAAACTATCCCTCCGTAGGTTTTCTACGTAGG
>JALLPB010000180.1:0-21081 GCA_036939975.1 Cyclostephanos tholiformis | reverse complement strand
CCAAACGCTCCCGCCATTTCCCGGAACGTTTTCTGAAAAAACTGAAATTCGCCGAGTCATATCCAAAAAATCTCCGAGCAGTACAAGCCTACATACGAGGAAAAACAGGGAAAAAACGTCCCCGTACTGTAAGTAACGGCCTTATAAGCAACACTTACCTAGGTAAGTAGTTTTCTTTTCTTGTACTTCTCTCTTACACTCCTTTCTCTGTAAAGGTAAGGGGAAATCACCCCTTTTAACCATGGCATCATTTGGCGTGCGCTTCGGTCGTGCCCTTCTCATGGTCAGAGGCTCCAACGGGGTCTCTGCGGCTGTAAGCTTTTATCACAATGGATTGGGAATGGCGGTTATCAGGCATACTGATAACTGGGCCGAACTAACATGTCCTGTTGGCGCGTCCACGCGCACGTCACAGAATGAAATTGATCCGATAAATTTTCATCTCAGTATCCAATCCTGTGAATCGGAGGGGTGCTTAGCCGTCGGCTACTCTCCATTCCTCAATTTCGACGTTGATGACATGGACTCGACTGTGGCTAGATGTGTGCAAATGGGCGCCAATCTTGATGGGCCGATACAGTACCCCGCGCACGGAAAAGTTGCAACACTGAGGGCGCCGGATGGTCAAATGATTGGCCTGTACGAGCCAACAGCGTAGAGACATAGAACTTGAATTTTGAAGAATGTCTAGCATTCAGTTTGCTGATTGGCAGCTGTTTTTGATCATTTCCGTCCCCCCGGGCCGCACCATGACTAATGTCTCAGCATGGTTTTTGATCATTCGCCGAATGGAGCCTACTAGTTGACCTGGCGGTTTGGATACCAGTGATGAGTTCTAGAAAATCCTTCGCTGAATAAAGTGAGGAAGATTTTTCGAAGATGAATAGTACTACTCACGTCGAAGGTTTGGATGACAAAAAAATATCATGATCGAATCTGCCCATGATCAAAATGTCCACACACATATATCTCTGAACAGCATAAATATCCCTACCAGAAAGTTCATTTATCTCAGCAGTTTAGCTTAACATGAGGATTGATGAATTAGGTATTAAACGCGAAAGCTTTGTGGATCTTGATTATTATACTTTCGCATATTTCTGCTTTATGTACTCACTAAGCTTCACAAAAGCTCGCTTTCTGTGTGAAATGCTATCCTTCTGATCACCTGTCATTTCTGCATATGTTAGCTCTGAACCGTCGGGTTCAAAAATCGGATCCCACCCAAAATCGAGAGCACCTCTTGGACGGACTATCTTGCCATGCGTTTTGCCGACAAATGTAAACACTTCCTTCCCCGGACCTGCGCAAAATGCCACCACAGTTTGGGCATAACCCGACTTATCCTCGGAAAAAGATAGCATATCATTCAGTCCATCGAGGCCATTCTTATCTAAAAACCATTTTACGTATATTCCTGGCATGCCATTTAAGGCATTGAAACTCAGTGATGTGTCCTCTGTGATGACTGCGCCGTTGACTTGTTTTGAAGCTAGTGCACACTTTTCCTTGGCAACAAGGATCGGATCACCTTGCAACTCCGGCAGGTCGACCTTGTAATTTGTAAGTGTGAACGGAAGACCGCCGCCGGCTGAAAGTATTCGTTCGACTTCCTCTGCTTTTTTCTTGTTGCCAGTGACAAAGGCAACAACTTGCTCACTGGTCAAGCTGCCATTCGGCTTGATTTTCTTGTTGCTCTCATTTCGCCTCGCTGAAGCTAATGGATCTGCTATTGGTGGGTCTGGAAATGAGATATCCATGGATTCGGGGATGCTCGAGTCATCTGTTACATGAATGTCATCGCAAGCAATCTTAAAAGCTTCTTCGACAACTTCGGCGGTTTTCCCCCCTTGGCCTTTACCGTCCACACCCCAAATGAGATGAAGTGCCTCCCAAGCTGGTTTAGAGTGAAGCAGAAGGTAGTGATTCTCTGGATTTTGCTTGTAAGAGTAAGCGCCCATTATTGCTGACATAGCGAGGCGACAAGTCATCAGGAGACGTAGGTGTTTGCGTTCATCAAGCGTGAGAGGATATTTGTGATGAAAACCACGCAAAATGGCACATGCTGCGGAAATTGATCGCTTGCCCTTCCCATAAGATGTTAAGAGGGCATATGCCATGGCTGTTGTCACGTCAAGGACTCTCCAACTTTTGCCCAAGAAAAGAGGAGACAAAATTAAAGTGAGGCCAAAGCACTACACACATACAATAAGTCTGATGTACAACCGCCGTCGTCACGGTATTCGCCATATTCCTTCGTTAAGGAGGCGATCCATGATAGCGTTGACGGTTATCGGGGGCTTTAATCCCGGTAAGTGGTTTGTTATTGCTCATTGAAATGAAGTTCCTAGCACGGGTCGCGAGATACGAGAACTGTAGGTCCCCGACAACTTTCGTCAATCGGTTGACCAATTGTGTCCTCCTCATAGCTAGGGACTCTAGTTTAACGAGCACTTGGAACATATTGCGAGTGCAAAAGAGATCGTTTTATTGCCTTACCTGTATAACGAATCCCCAAAATCAATAACTCCAGAAAGCATCATGTCATTACCTACAATCTGTTAGTTGTGAGAGCCAGTTTAGCTGAAGGGTGAGGAAGTAGAGGATAAAGTGTTGTATGCTGAACTTACAAGGTTGCCATCATTGAAATCTCCATGATTGATGCCCATGCGAAATTTTTCGCATTCGTTCCCTTCAACGATGGTCTTTTGGAACTCGTCTAGTACACTTGTTACCAATTTTCTCTGGTCAACATCATCTATGTGTACAATGAAGGGCCTTGCGTTAAGTAAATTTCTACCATCCCAAGAAAAATATCTCTTGGATTCCTGAAGTATATCCGAATCGAAAGTGGCGAGATCATCGAATGCGCTGCATATGCGACCCAAGCATGCTCCGGCATCGAGCAGAGTTTCAATGGGAAACCACTTGACGTTGCAAAGGGGCGTTCCGTGTACCCAGCTTTGCAGTCGTATGACAAGCTGTTGAGGACCGTGGTCGGCACTGATTACGGATAGTTCGCGGATGCAGACTGAACAGTCATCGATATCTGGATCTGGGGTGAAATTCTTCACTGGTATTGTTTTCCCCGTGGTTACATTATATTTTGGTGCTGCCAAGTGTTCGTAGATAGCACTGTGAAGGTCGATAATACACCCATCGCCTACGCAAGAGGCGTCCGTAAAGTCCAATCTTGCCCTTTTCTTTGCGTGCTTGGCAATGTACTTTTCTGACTCCACTCCGTTATATATCTTTAACAAAGCCTTCTCGCCATCTACATTCACCAAGAAGTTAGCGTCGTCGTACGAGTCAAGCTCCTGTAGGACTTCCGCCCTCGGTACCTGTGCATCATTTAAGTTGAAGCCGTCTGCGATGTAAAAATCAACCAGCAATGATAACGCCTCTTCTTCTGTGACTTTTGGCTTTAAGAGCTTGCGACGGACTTCGTCTTGTGTTGCGCCGTTCGTGGACATGGTGAACGCGAGGTGACAGAAGGAAAGAAAATTTTGTGTGGTATTATCTTCTTGGGCGACGACGACAGACGGAGCAATTCCAGGGGATGGGCGCGCGGGGGACGCCCCCCCAACTAAAAAATCTTCGCCTTTCTTTCATCATCTCTCTGTTTGTTTTGAACCGATAATTATGTATTGTGTAGTGTACCCTCTCATCCCCGCCCGCCCCCATTTTTTACTCTCTTCTGCCATTTTTCCACACGCTTCGTCTCAATAAAAGGAAATCGTTGCTACCATGCAGGTAAGTATCCTCCACCCTCGCTCCATTACAGGAGAAATGATCTAATTTTTTGACTCATCAGCATCGGCTCTAACGCCATGTCCTTATATCCTGTCAACGCCAAAGATTTTTGTCAAGACCCTT
Organism: Cyclostephanos tholiformis; assembly: GCA_036939975.1. Classification (NCBI taxonomy): domain Eukaryota; phylum Bacillariophyta; class Thalassiosirophyceae; order Thalassiosirales; family Thalassiosiraceae; genus Cyclostephanos; species Cyclostephanos tholiformis. The sequence continues at coordinate 17,205 of JALLPB010000180.1, read as the reverse complement.
ACTGGTAAGACCATCACCCTTGATGTCGAGCCTTCTGACACCATCGACAACGTCAAAACCAAGATTCAGGACAAGGAGGGAATCCCCCCCGATCAGCAGCGCCTCATCTTCGCCGGCAAGCAGCTCGAGGACGGTCGCACCCTCAGCGACTACAACATTCAGAAAGAGTCCACCCTCCACCTCGTCCTACGTCTGCGTGGAGGACACTGCCAGGTGCCATGCGGCATCTTTGATGACCCCGCCATTGTGGCCGAGATCAAGCAGGCCGCCGAAACCATTCGAAAGTCTATGGTCCAATCTGGTGACCTCCACAGCAGCCTCGTGGCAGAGAGCTCGGCGCAATCCCTTAACCAGATGATTCGCTGGGTAATGACGAAGGAGGAGCACTGCTCGAAGATCATAACGCTCATTTCCGAATACTGCCTTTGCCAGAGGGTGAAGAAAGAGGTGTTTGCGAACGATAAGGACTATGTTGAAGCATTGAAGGCTCATCATGCTGTGATGCAGGCGGCAATGAAGTGTAAGCAATCTGTGGATACGGCAGCGGCGGATGCACTTGATCACGCTATTGAAGATTTCGGGAAGATGTACCTCCCCAAATGATTATGTGCGCGCGTGTTTATGATCTACTTCTGGGAAGAGTGCAGAAAGTTTGTTTGTTGCGGGGAAAGTTTCTTTCAGACAGTAATAGGTAGTAGTATTATTCTACATCAACGTCATGCTATTATAATATAGTATCATTTATTTGATTTTTTTTTCACCTTCCGTTCCTCTTCCTTTGACTTAAGTTTCATTCGTAGAGCTGAAGATGATGCGCTGTTACGCTTTGGTTCTTCCCTCGATGAAGGAGCAGATGGAAGGATTCCGCTTATCTAGCATAGAGGATAAATGAAAAGAGAATTCTTGAGCTGATCCATAGAACATTATGCGGACGAGGCGAAGAAACAGGCTCACCACAGATCGAAACCCTTGCCCATGTGAAAAAATTTTACGCCCATGCGAGGCTTGCACCTTCTCTATTTGAGCATCAAGAAAAGCCATGTCGTCGAGGTTTTCAAATTCGTCAATTATCTCTTTCTTTTGGTGCTGCTTTGCCCCCCCCAATTTTTGCCCTTTCACACTTTCTTTCATCTTCTTTTTTGCTACCGCAGGTTTGGCTGTTTGTGATCTCAGCTGCTCACTAAGCCGTTTCTCTCGTTCCACTGCAAGTTCACGGAGCAAATCGTTGTTTGGAATAATACTGCCAACGTCATCGTTTAAGCGTTCCGAGGATTCATCATCGACATTAAGCTGAGCGAACTTAGTTACGTTGTTAGTATTAATTACCTCGGAACGTAGAGCATCCAAATCAGATATCGTCCCTTTCAACACCTCGATGTTATACTCGTTGTGGTCTTCATCATTTCTACACCCAAGGCTTAGTTGTTCTGCCATCTTTCGTGGGACATTACAGTCATGATCTGACGAAAGCGAAAGAGAAATCTTGTCTCCCTTATTCTCGCATTCCGAAAAAGATTTCTTTGTCTCCATCAACTCAATCCCGATCGACTTCATTTCCATAAGATCAGGTGAATCTTTTGGAATCGATTCTCTAGGTTCAATCTCCCGTTTCACTGTTGTGGGTTGCTCCTTTTGGGTAGTTTGTTTTTGTATCTTAGCTTCGGGCACAACAATATCAATTGCTCGTAAACTAAATCCACTCCCGTCATTGTGGGATACGGCATAATACTCTGCCCCAGAGCGATAGTCTCCCTTCATTTCCATCCAATCTACCAATCCTTTTATAAACCGATCCTTTGAGCAAGTCTCGGTATCACAAATCACTGCGCAATGACGTTTCGCCCGCGTGACGGCAACATTTAATCTTCTTTCATCTCGTAAAAAACCAATGCCATCTTTTCCACCACGATCACTACTCCTCACTAGACTAATCACGACCGCTTCTCGTTCTCCGCCCTGGAATCCATCAACAGATCGAATTTCTAATTTCGGCACATCCGGTAGGAGCATTTCTCGTAAGAGCTCGACCTGCCCACTAAAGTAGCGGAATCATTTGCGAACATGAAGAGGTCAGATATATTACTCTTCTTAAAGGAAAATAATACGACAGTAGTTACTTACTTGTATGGGGTAATGACAGCTATATCTTCTGCCCTGAGCCCAATTGACAACAGCGATTTGACATGCGATACCACTATATTTGCCTCGCCCTCATTATATCGAGATCCAGCCTCGTTTGCGGTTTCATGCATTCCACAGCCTGTTGTATCGATGAGAATCAGTGTCATATTTTCCAAGGAACTATTATCTCTTTTGCAATTAAAAAGCGTTGTCAACTTTTCTGCCACCGAAGGGAGCGTCGCCAGCTCTCTACCTCTTACAGACTCATGACTGATCAGTTTCCCTTTATACATAGCACTGCTTGCCCAGTCACTTATATCTTGATGCATTCGGTATTGGACTTCGAGCATCTTCGACCGACAACTGGTTTTGCCGCCCTCGACTGTATCATACACAAGCATCAGTCTTTCAAAAAGAGTCGTACCTAGTCCAGTTTGTACTTCAGGTGATGAGCATTTTATCGTCGGCGGTAATTGTTTGTGATCACCTGAACAATTGATTGTGAGGTATTGTCAGGTGAAGTATTGTCAGTGAGGAAAAAGATTGACCGCGACACATGTACAGAATCCAACATAAAATGATCGATCGAATCAGGATTGTAATTACCAGCAAGCACAGCCCGTTTCCCTTTCAACAGGCTGCAACAAATGAAACTTGAAGTGAGATAACATTTTTTCATAGGAATATCGATTTGCAATGAGCGTAGTCACCTAATCCAGCAGCTAGCCTCAAGTGCCTGTGCCGCCTCGTCAATTATTACCAAATCAAATGGCGGCTCCTCTTTCCCTCCAAGCATTCGATTTAACAGTGAGCTGGCCGCACCTACATTCGTCGCAAGAACAACGTTGGACTCGCGCAAGATCTGCCCAACGACCTTCTCCTCGCGAGAACGAATTTCTTTACGCAGTGCCTTAATTTCCTTATACGCAATTCGTTTTTCGTTCGGACGAGATTTTGCGCTGGACAATGTCTTTAGATAACCATTCAGTTCAGATCGACAATCCCTAACAATATCTGTTCCTTCTGATGATTGCACAAGCGATTCGAGAGAATACTTCTGGATGCCACGTTGGATACGAGCTGGATGGCCAAGTCGAACGGCCTTAATTTTCTTCTTCGAGCCCGAATTCCGTTTGGCATTATGTTCATTCTCAAAGCTCATGATACGGTCTAGGATATTATCAACTGCAACATTGCTTGGTGCGGTGACTAGAACTTTCCAACCCTTATTGTGAACGGCACATCTTATGAGCTCGGCCACAGTTGTTGTTTTTCCTGAACAGTGATTTGAGAAATTTGGAGCAAAGAAGAGGAATGCAACAGCTGCATCGAGATCTTACCTGTGCCGGGCGGACCGTGTATAAGATAAATGGGAGAATTCGAATAAAGAGCCATCACCACCGCTTCTCTCTGACTGTGGTCAAGTCTAGAGGATGCAAGATTACAAGCAGACTCAAGAGCTTCGATTTTTGAGCGGTTGATTTCAGAGTTGTGCTTTGGATTGTTCGGCTCAAACGCCGCCAATATTATATCTCCAGCAAAAGGATGGCTTACACCATGTTTTGCAAGCTCATCGAGCGCAATTATCAATTTCCGATGAACTTCTATATTAGATTTTGGTATCAAGGCGTAGGGGGGATTTCCACCCAACAGTTCACTATCATCACATGGCTCATCGTCCACAATATTAGCCTTCTTCCCTCGCTTCTTCGCCGAAGTTTGTTGTCTCCTGCTGTCAGCGTCCGCGCCAAAGAGTGCCACAGAAATGCTGACATCATCCACGGCACAAATCACTCCACCAATATGCATGGATTTGTTCCCACTGTGAAACCCTTTCCCGTTGTTGGGTAAAATTTGTACCTCATCCCCGACGGTCAGCCTGTGCGCTTGCAGGAGATTCGACGATGCCCGACAATTGCTATTGGTATTTGTGTTATTCTCCGACGATTCAACTAATTGTTGGGATGCCACATTACCAAATACCACGACGGTGCGCCCGTACAAACCCACGGACGTGTCTAAAACATCAACATTGTGAAGGAAAAACCCGCCATCCCTACCAACGTCGTCATCCTTCTTGCCGACGCTGACATCCTCCTCTGCTCGCAATTCCAATTCCAACAGACGCTTTTGATTCGTTACAAATTCTTGCAAGGTAACGTCGGCCGACAACATCACGATGTTCGCTGAGTTGAGCAGCCGGCAAGGGAGCAACGACGGCGAGGCGAAGTGGCGATGAAAATACGGAAGAAGAAGGCCAGGGACGGACTGCAGGAGGGGTGTGATGTGGGGGGTGTCGGTGACGGCGGAGCATGTCTACTAATTCCTACGTTTCATCTTTTCTTCTATGAGACTGCATGCATGCATGCGCCCCCCCTACCTCTCACACCATCCGCCATATCCAAAAAAAAGGCATCGGGTCGGCATCCAATCCGGGCCCCGGAACAAACCAACATCCACAAAGAGCAAGCAAGAGCACGGACCACAACGTCCTCCCTCGGTAGATTAAGCGTCAACGCGAACATCCCCCAGCATGACTGCTTCATCGCCCTCTAAACCCGTCGTGTTCGCAACTAGTGGATTAGGTGGGATGTTCGGTTGGATCGTAGTTCATCCCGCCAATACATGCGCAGGTGCGTGCGACTAATTGACTGCCTTCTCGCGTTCACATCGTTTGCACGGAACATTGACCTTGTCTCTATCTTATTCTACTATCATGTCGCATAGTTCGTATGAGCTTGGCGAGTATGCAGGGGAAGAAAATTTCCTTCGCGGATATGGTCCGTCAAAATGGTGTCATGAGTCTGTATGATGGACTGGCAGCTGGACTTTGGCGTCAGGTATTCTATGCCACTTCGAGACTTGGTCTCTTCGAGGTTTGTCGTGATAAGTTGCACGAAATTCGGGGGAAGACCGATTTCGCCAGTCGGTAAGAATTGGATTTGAGTGGTTATCTATGACTGTTGACATATTCATGCCTAATTTTGTGTACGATACACTGTACTTACCTTTCGATTGCACTCTAGCGTTGTAGTTGGTGCGGCTACCGGAGCGACGGCGGCTTTCATTTCGTGTCCGATGGAGGTGGCCTGTGTCCGAATGTCGAACGATGCAACCCTCCCAGTCTCCGAACGTCGCAATTACAAAGGCATTCAGGATGTCGTAAAACGGATATACACGGAAGAAGGAGCGAGGGCATTTTGGAGAGGTTCTATTCCCTTCTCGCAACGTGCGGCCCTCGTGGGCGTCTTTCAGGTTGCGACCTTGGATCAATTCACGGAATTGTTTGAAAGGCACTTGAATTACAAGAAAAATACGATCCCTAATGTTTTTTGTTCAGCTATGTCGTCGGGTCTGATTTATTCAATCGCCACAATGCCATTGGAGGCGTCGAAGAATCGCATGGCGAGTCAAAAGCCTGACAAGGTTACGGGGAAGCTTCCGTACACTTCTACGTTGCAAACAATGCGAACGGTTACGGCAAATGAGGGGTTTCTTGCACTTTACAATGGATTTTTTCCATACTACACTCGCTGCGGTGGTCACACAGTTTGCATGTTCATAGCCATACAGGTAATGAGGGAGTATTACAATAGCATGCTTTAAGCAAATGAAAAAAATCCAGAGACGATAATATGTGGGAGGCGAACTTAACCTCAATGAATGCATCATTGAAAACAACTATTTGGAACGGCGAATAATAGAGATATCTTAATAATTAGAAAAGCCCGTAGGCATGGTGAGAGGGTCTATGCATATTATTGGGCATGTGTTGCATAAAGGAATGAATGTTGCGAGGTGAATGGATCGTGGGCAAGCAAAGGTTCCTGTTGCGTAAAATTAAAGGGCAATTATTGCTAAGCGATCAACTAACTACTGATTCCTACATTGGAAAAATCTATGTGAAAGTACCTAGGTAGCCTCATTACCTACTCTTCTCACACCCCGCCCCGCCCATTATCGAACCGCGAGGAGATTGATCACACGTCCTAATAATTATGTCATCGATATCGAATCATATCATTCATATCAATACCTCCATCCTAGAAATCAATGAATCCAATAGAGCCCTAAACCCCCTTATTGCCCGTGGGGCGTTTGGCCACGTCGACGTTGCCCTCTTGATTCGTTGGAAATCCAGTCTTCCATCAACACCACAACGCGAGGTCCAGTGCGTATCATTAGCAGCCATCAAAACTATTCCAAATGCGACAATATCATCATCTTCGGGTTCAGTGGAATCGCATCAAGTTGCTACGCAATTGACCCGGGAAGCCTTTGCTGAATTGAACGCCCTTCGCTTGTTAGACGGCCACGAAAATGTTACGCCCTTGCTCGGGTATTATGGTGCTCGTGATGCAAAATCGAGTAGATCCGGCGGGGCTGGGTTTGAGGGTAGGGACTGGGCAGACGATTCCTCTGCCGGACGAGGCTCACCTTCATCCTTATGCTTGGTATTTCCCTATCATCCGGTCGACCTGGCAGACGCGTTGAACCATCGTCGATTGAAATCCTTCGCTAGCAACCCTCCTCACAATTACTTTTGTTTACCGCCCGTTGCGGTACAATCAATCGCGCACGATATCATGTCGGCACTGAAGCATTTGCACGATCATCATATTCTTCACAGAGATGTTAAGCCTGGTAATTTATACATTACGAACGATGGGTATATTCAGCTAGGGGACTTTGGTCTCGCCAAAGCCGTACCAGTGCTAAAGTGCGACAGAACGGAGAAACAATCATTGGCCAATAACTCTTTCAAGGCTGGCATGAGCGATGAGAAAACTCCCAGCGTCACACAAGGTTTGTGCACGCTTCAATATCGCCCTCCTGAGCTCCTCTTTGGTGGCACCAGCATCCACTACGAATTGGATATTTGGTCTGCAGGATGCGTTCTCGCTGAGCTTCTTACACTGTCGGGACCACTCTTTCCTGGTCAGGGGGTGTTGGATCAACTAGGGCGTATCTTCCATGTGTTAGGAACACCAACGGAGGAAAGTTGGCCGGGTGTGAGTATGCTACCAGATTGGAATAAAGTGCGCTTTGAACCGAAACCCGGCCTTGGACTGCGGCAAAAAATTCTTGGAGAAGCGTGGAACAATTTAGGGTGCTTACTAGAAAAAATGTTATCATTGGATCCATGCTGTCGACCATCTGCACGACAGTGCTTGGGGCATTCGTGGTTGCTATCTTTTGATGATAGTTGTAGATCCGATGTGACAATGGGAAGACAAGCTCGTCAAATTGTGGTAAATGAATTGATTCCTTCATTTTTACAGACTGCAAGTCATCTTTACTTTTCATCGCCAATCAAAAAGACGGGCGAAAATGATATGGCAAGTGGCACAAATGAAGAAAGAATCAAAAGTACCGATGAAAATCCGACGAGAGACCCTTTTGCGTACGCGAAGCGTTACGCTTCCAAATTAGCGTTTTCCAGACGGTCATTCCCTCTATCTTCCGTCCATGCCATCAAAAACTGAATAGATCGAATTGCGCCGCGAGTGCATCTTGAGTCGCATGGCTTTGAATGTCAGAGTGTGTAGGTTCGTTGGTTCAGGTACGATTGACTTGATGTAGCACGCACACCTAGTAATACTGTGTTGCTCATCTCATATTATTATATGCAGCGACTCGAATTAGGTACTTAGGAACTAGTACTGACTGGATACCACAGGGTCAACACAGGGAAAACTGGTCATAATTTTTTCAATTTTTTATCCGCGCCTTTGGCTTCATTGCGGAGATCGACGGCTAAATAGTGTGAGATATTCCCAAGCGCGTCGCCTGAAAACCATGGCTTGCTTCACTCGATCATTTCGAGCATTGTTGTGGCGCAATGCAATCTACCGGAAGAGGCGCTGGCTACCGTCGGTGAGTTCGCTTCAATTTCGCATATCGTCATTGGTGTGACTGGATCCCGACTTCTTTGCTTCGTCCACCTAACGAAATCGTAATCTTGCTTGTCCATCCTTCGTTTTCTCAAATGCAGCTGGTTGAATTCTTCCTTCCAGCACTCTGTGTGGCGATTCTCTGGTTTATCAAACTGGATTTGCAGTCCGATCCCAAATCAGCTCTCAATGCTGTCGTGGTCCCTGCAAGCTACCCGAGCAGCGGTGATGTCATCATTCCACTTTCATTTCATGACTACGCAACGGCAATCCAAGCTGCACGCGTCTGCGTGGAAGACCCGACAGCTACATCGGCTGCGAAGATGCTAGGTCTAAACACCATGGTCATTTCTGGCCTTGACTACCGAGACTGGCCGGTGCCATTTGTTTTTTGCAATTCTAAGGCGTGTAGAAAAATAGGAGAGGATGCGACGGACTACTGCACGTATAAAACTTTGGCGTTGGCTCCCATGAATGCAGTTAAGGCCGATATGCAACGAATGCTGAGCTTCAAGGACTACACGGAGAGGAGGTATCCACAACTCACCAACAGCAGCGCCCTTCCGTTCAAACACGATTTCCTCCAGACATTCGAGAGCAACGATGCGTTGCAATCTTATGTGACTTCTGAAAGCTACGGTGAGTGGCGGAATGGAGAATACTTTCCAAAGGTAGCAATTGCAATAGTATTCAGCGGAGGAATGGACAGCAAATCGTACATGTACACAATTCGTACCAATTCAACCAACTTTAACTCTGCGGAACAAGCGAGACGACCTGCGATCAAAACTACTCCAACTACCCAGCGTGTGTTCTCTCCTTTTACACGAGAGGATAGCATTTCATGCTCGGCACAAGGCCGTCCCAACATGGGTAAATATGGTGGATCATGCACAGGACAGTATATTCTAAACGGTGCGGTCACCATTCAGCGTCTCGTGGATGATTGGATTTTGAGTGACAGTGGCGCTAATGTCAGTGTCGCAGAGAATGGAGCTCTTTTTCTCCCTTTTCCCACCAAAGAGTATACGAAGAGTGGATTCTACGGTAGCATCGCCCCCTTCGCGCCACTGCTATTCACGCTTGGACTTCTCTACCCGGTGTCGTCCACAATACGATCCGTCGTCCTCGAAAAAGAACTTCGACAGAAAGAACTAATGAAAATGATGGTGAGCCGCAAAATTTCTTATCGATCTTTTCTTCATATGAACTTGGACAGCTCAATTATCTTTCACAACTATGTACAGTCTGTCACTGAATGCGACATCGGCTGGTCTTGGTTTTTGTCATTTTATGCCTTTTTTGCACCGTCAGGTCTCTTGACGGCAGTTTTCACCAAGTTATTATACTCGACCAGCAATTTCATGTGGTTGCTAATTTTTTGGCAGCTTTCTTTCATATCATGCATTGTTTTCTGTTTCTTGATAGCCGCTTTTTCTACGAAAGCTACGAAGGCGACTTTGATAGGGATTATGATGTTCTTTGTTGGATACTTTGTGCCTTTTACGGTGGACTATCAAAATGGTGATCGATCTCTCGTCACTCTGATGTCACTTCATCCAGTAACGGCGTACACATATGGCTTGATTATGATGGGTTTCCTGGAGGATTCAGGGGTAGGCGTGCAGAATACTACTTTATGGAGCTCGGAATTCCCATCTGGCTACACATTTGCCTTGTCACTATCGATGCTGTTCCTTGACTCCATTCTTTGGGGATTTGTGTGCTGGTACTTGCACAGAGTCATCAGAGGAGATTATGGAACGGCACTTAAGTGGTATTTCCCATTCACAAGACAATATTGGCTCCCAATGAAAAAGGTGGTAGCGAACGAACCTCCATCAATGGTTGAATATGCACATGTGCCCATCGAGGACATGAGTGAGAGTATGACAAAGCAAACATCCGGTGATAACTTAGGTGTGCATATTCATGGACTTCGAAAGCAGTTCGGCGAGAAGATAGCCGTGTCGGGCTTGAATCTGTCAATGTATCCTGGTCAGATCACTGCCCTTTTAGGGCACAATGGTGCTGGTAAGACAACAACAATCGCCTGTTTGACTGGACTACTACCGCCAACGTCAGGATACGCAACAGTTGCAGGATACGACATTCGAACGGATTTATCATCACTGCGCGAAAACGTGGGCGTTTGTTTGCAGCATGATTGTTTATTTCCTCAGCTTACCGTGATGGAGCACGTGATATTTTTCTCCAAGATCAAGGGGTTATACGAGAAAAGGTCGAACGACGAGTGCAACAAAGCAGTACTGACAGCGATTGAAGACGTAGCTCTGTCGGAAAAGAGGCACAGCTTTGCGAAGGACTTAAGTGGAGGCATGAAGAGAAAGCTGTCTGTAGCCATTGCTTTTTGTGGTGCTCCAAAAGTTGTCTTTCTCGACGAACCTACCAGCGGCATGGACCCTTTCGCCAGACGTTTTACCTGGAATGTTATTCGCAAGTATCGCGAGAACCGTGTTATTATCCTGACGACGCACTTCATGGACGAAGCTGACCTATTGGGGGACAGGATTGCTATTATGGCAGATGGTCAGCTCCGATGTGTGGGGAGTAGCTTGTTTCTGAAGCGCAAGTTCGGCGTTGGATATCAGCTAACGATAATTAAGAATTCAAGTAAGGAGGCCATCCAGGTCGAAGAAGAGGTAGAGAATAAGACTGAGGAGTCTTTGACTAAGTCAAAAGAGGGAAAAGAATGTAAAGCAGGAATGGGCTTGAATGGCATCCTTGAGGCTATCGTGACAGGAGCAGTGCCTTCAACGACGGTGTTAAGCAATGTGGGCACTGAAATGAAATTTCAGTTGCCAATGGGGGAATCTGCTCGATTTGTTGGAATGTTTACGATGCTGGACGAGCAAATCAAGAAGCAGCACATTGAAACCTATGGAGTGAGTGTCACAACTCTAGACGAGGTTTTTCTGCGAGTTGCACGTGGCGAAGTAGGAGCCATCGCGACCCCCACAACCCACCGTGCACAGCAGCAGGCTATGACGTCGTCTGGCGCAATCAGCCTGAGTGACTCTTTGATTACCGTTGGGGAATGCACCCGATTCAAGCGTCATGTCCAGGCATTATTTGCCAAGCGTGCGAAAAACTTCAAGAGAGACAAGAAAGCCTGGTAAGAATGACAGACGGTGTTCGCTTTATCCTTCTATCATCGCAACCTGAAATTCTAACCCTATCCTGTTATATTTGTATTCCAACAAGGTGCTGCTCGACGATTCTCCCTACCATAATTCCTCTTCTGGGTTTCCTTGTTGTGAACTTCACTGGCAGGCGGAGTCCCAACTTCCCTTCGTTAACCTTATCCTTGGATCAAAATAATCCGGGAATCGTACTTGAACGAAATCCCATACCATTCAATAGCCCAGGTAAGGCGTCGGCGTCGTGCGTAACCAGGTTTAATTTAGTCTTACAAGCAGTTTCGTCCTCTCATCCGTATGTTGGCAATCAATGTTGATCAGGCGAATACGAGTGCGAGCCTGGCAAATGTGTCTACGGAAGGTATTTTGTGTCAGATCCGACAAAGGGCATCGTCGGCATCTCGTTAGAATCGAGCAAGTCGGAATGGTATCACTATTGCGGAGCAAATACTCGTGTGGGCAGACCTGTACAGAATATAACATGTACGATTAGAGACTCTCCAAACATTATAAATCAGATAAACCAGTTGGGCGCATTCGGTGTAGAGACAACCGTGTCTGATGTCCTGAGCACTTCCATGAGCGTCCACAACATGTCGGACGACTTCGGTGCTTCTTTATACGGTGGAATTTTTTTTACTCGTGAGGAAGGCAGTATCACAAAAGATGGCTCGAGATATGGGGATATTGTGGTTGATGCTTGCCTAAAAAGACCTAACAGCTACAGGACTGCGGATCAATGCGAATTTTTCAAGGGTGTCGGTTACATTGTGAACTACAATTTCACATCCCTCCACGCATCTTTACTCTACCAAGCCACTGCGGACGAAGCATTGATGCAAAAATATAACAACAATAAGAACTACAAGATATCTGTGTCCGTTTGGCCTCTCCCAATCACCTCAGCCGAGAAACAATACACTCTGGCCTCAAACGCGTTCGCAGCGTGGTTTTTACTCGTGCTGTCATTTCCTTTCATTGCTGGATCCTTTGCAACATTTATTGTCGATGAGAGAGAGCGAAAAGCGCGCCACCTTCAAACAGTATCGGGCGTCAAATCTTCGGCGTACTGGCTGTCAACATTTCTTTGGGATGTGATTAACTATCAGATTCCTCTTTGGACGGTGGTAATCTTGATGTACTCCCTTGATATCCGTAAGTATCGATTATTTCTATTTGTCTAAAAGAGCTAGCTCTCCAAGCTTTGACTTATTCCTTGGCCCGTCTATCCTCCCTACTATTTTGGAAAGAATCATTTATCACGAGCGATCGTCAAGCTGCGGGTACAACTTTATCTTTACTTATCCTCTTCGGACCTGCGGCGGCTGGGTTTACGTACATAGTTTGCTTCTTCTTCAAATCTCCATCCATGGCGAACCTTTTTGTCATTGTCTTCAACTTTTTCGTCGGGATGGCGGGACCTCTGGTTTGTTTCATTCTCAGGGTAATTGCGGCCGATCTCACCAATCCAAAGCCAAACTTGAAATATGCAGCGATTGCCCTCGAGTGGATCCTAAGACTCATTCCATCCTTTTGTCTTGGGAAAGGACTCTTGTACACGTGAGGCTTACTCTTCCTTGATAACTGAGACGTCGAGTTTTTCTTCAATGTAACATGATTTACTCGTCTCATGCTCAACCAAATTTCAGAATCAACGCCAATTTCTTTGAATATATTGAGGCGAATACTCTCGACACGTGGTCTCCCGCAATAGCTTTGTACGAAGTTATTTTTCTTGCAGTCGAAAGCGTATTCTTTATCATGTTGACCATCTTGATCGATATCCTTTCAACTAAGCCAAGCACTTCGCTTCTGTTGAAAAGGTTGACGGATTGTCTAACTTGTTATTGGCTTTTCAGTGATCAACCAGCTGGCGCAGCCACAAATAATGTACTTTCTGTAATAGATGACGAGGACGTAATCATCGAGAACGAACGGGTCCGAAGCGGGGCCGCAGATGAAGACCTCATCCTCTTGAATGCGCTCTCCAAACAGTATCCCAATGGAAAGCAAGCCGTTGAATTCATGTCACTGGGAATTGCTCCAGGGCAATGCTTCGGTCTATTGGGGATAAATGGCGCAGGCAAGTCGTGATATCCATCGTTTCATTCTTTAATCTTGCCTCTTTTGATTTCAACTTATCGACAATCGTCCCCCATTCCTCTATCTAGGCAAGACAACATGCATGGCAATGATGACTGCCGAGTTTCCGCCGAGCAGTGGTGATGCAATTCTGGCAGGTTTCAGTGTGAGTAAAGACCCGGATCATACTCGGCGTGCAATAGGGTACTGCCCCCAATTCGATGCGCATTTTGCAAACATGACAGGGGCAGAACATGTTGAGTTGTATGCTGTCATCAAAGGCGTTAGGTATGACCTGCTAAAAGAAGTAGTTGCAGCTAAACTGAATGAAGTCGGTTTGAGTGAGTTCGATGGCAACCGTTTGAGTTCCGAGTATAGTGGAGGTATGAAACGAAAATTGTCAGTCGCAATTGCGACGATTGGTGCTCCACGGATTGTGTTTTTGGACGAGCCATCAACCGGTATGGATCCAGTTGCGCGTCGTGATCTATGGAACGTGATTTCATCAATGGTGGAATGTAATAAGTCTTCTGTAATACTGACGACACATTCTATGGAAGAGTGCGAAGCTTTGTGTCCAAGAATCGGGATTATGGCAGGTGGAAGGCTTCGTTGTTTGGGTTCGGCGCAGCACTTGAAGTCCCGCTTCGGCGAGGGCTACCAGATCGAACTGAAGGCAAAACGTCCCCTGGATCAGGACATTGACGTGATCAATGCCACTCGGATAATCCTCGGTAATAAGAAAGAGCTCGGCACCGATGTCGAAGCGGTCGACTTACACGGATTGGCAGCCGACACGAACCTCAACCTCGACCAGGCGAAGGCCAGATGCACCAAGCTCACCGGAGATGATTATTTGTCTACGATGATCCACCCGGACAATCCGAATGGGTACCCAATCTTCAAGATGGCAAGCTCGCCGGCGGGTGTCTGCGTTTCAGAACTCGTTAGTTTTTGTGCAGAAGAGCTTCGCGTGAAAGCCATTGTTGATTTTTTCGAAGGCTCGTACAATTCGGCCATTCTACGGGAACGCCAGGGTGTGAAGCTTCGATATGAAATCGCATCAAAGGGTGTAACTATCGCTTCTATCTTTGCCCTGGTGGAAGAACAAAAGGAAAAACTAAACATTGACGAGTACGGGATTTCCCAAACTTCGCTTGAGCAGGTGTTCAATAGGTTTGCCTCCTACCATCACGAGAAAAACAACAAAGTTGAAGGCCAAACTTACAAATTCGCTTTCGTGCGACGATTCCTGCGCATTGCCTCCCCACCACGTATTGCAGCAGCAAGCAGCAGCAACGTAGTAGCGGCCTTGGGATAGTGTCTTACTACTTTCAAGGATGTTTTCACGGAGCTGGTGGGTTTGATTTTAGTATGGATTACTCGTATGACCTAAACCCTTTAAACTCTTCTTCCCGGGCGAGGTCGACCGAAGCGCTACAAGCCCACGTTTCAACTGTGCATTTTGCTTTGAACAGCCTTCGATCTCTGCCTCTAGTGCTACGATGCGGGCTCTGCAGCTTTTAATTTCCCTTACCAACAATTTTTTGGCAATCTTCCACTCCTTCTCATTTGCCGCTATTTGCTCACGTTCAAATCTTAACATATCCGACAGTACACGCGACTTTTTCTCGTTTTTGTTCACGATATCCAATGACTCCTTCTTAATTTTCGCTTCTTTTGATTTCATGTCATCGACAGCCTTCTCCAATGCCTTAACCCTTTCGTCTAAGAAGACAATAACCTCTTGATCTTCCAAACTCCTCTTCTGTACCTCCCTCATCTCCTCCTTTTGCGCTTGCACCACTCGCTCCGTATCGCGCACCCTTGTAACCAAAAATTCTTTCACGGCCTCGACGCTGGCGAGGTTAGCCTCAGCATCCTCCTTCTCGTGTCGCCACCTGATCGCATCGGCCTCGCATTTATGAAGCTTCTCGCGCATCCGGAGAATGACTGATAGCTCGGCGGGCGTGAGCTTGGACGCCATGCTATTCGCCATGGCTGCGTTGAGCTTGATTTCTGAACCAGTGTCGGGTGGGACCGAAGACGATATGTTTGTGGATGGAGGAATATTCCCTGCTATTGTCGCCGATGGTATCGAGGACGAATCGATGCCCACACCGCCGAACCACGATGATACCTGAGAAAATGGGTTCCCCCCACTTCCGGCAGTCGCCACGGAGGTACTCGATCCTTGTCTCCTGTGATGCGAGGGACTGGGCATGCCAAAAAGCTTTGGCGATGAATTTACCGCCGTCGTGGACGATGGAGTGATTTTGGTCCCTCCCTCGGAAGAAGAAGAAGATGACGATGTACGCATGGTTGCCATTGGGGACGGCGAATGCGACCTCGTCGTCATCCCCCCGCGATGTGCGATCGAGTCGGGAGGAGCGTCGTGCGACGGCGGCAAATCGTCGTCCAGAAGCAGGAGTTCCGCGGCGCGCACGACGTCTCCCCCGGCGGCGTCGAGCGCGAGCCTCGCTCGTTCGGGATCGAAGCCCATGGACTCCAATTGGCGAGTCTTTTCCTCGCGATGCTCCCCATCCCCCCCATGATCCCGATGGTCGTCGTCCACCACTACGGCGTCGTCGGTCGAATCACCCTCGGAGTAGGAGCCACCCCGTTGTGGTCGTTGTTGGCGGACGTCGTCGGAATCGCGTTCGCTCTCTCCCCGTTCCACGCTGCCACCGCCGCCTTCGTCTCCACCGCCCATCCCGAACATGACGTTCACCTTGGAAAGCAATGCCTTATTCGTTTGGGCGAAATTCATAATTTCAATAGGATCCAGGTACGCGAATATGCCCATGAGGGTGATCTCATCGAGTACGTGCGGCACGAACGCATTCGGACCATCATCATACGTCGTCGGAGAAGCCGCGGTGTTCGTTACAGCGGCGGCGTTGGTCAACTCCGACGATGATGCATCGTCCACCTTCGCCACGCGATCCGGGATGTCGATTTCGTCATCGACAGCCTCTAGGCGAATCACCGGAATGTTGTCGTTTTCATCCGCCATCACCTCGCCGATGTCGGTGGTACCCCCCACATCGTCGATTCCAGTCCGATCCCGCGCATTGGCGGCCGATCGCCTCCTTACCTCGTTGTCCTCCAACAGTCGCAACCTCGCTTCCAATTCCCTATTCTTACCATCCTTCTCCAAAATCCGAGCGCTAAGATCGATCAATTCCCCCAATAGTATGTTCCCCAACCGTTCGTTCTCCCTCAATTCCTCCAATCTAGTCGTCTCCATGTCGTCGTATCGAACTTGCAGCGATTCCAGTCGTTCCTCGCGAATGCGCAGCTCGTTTAACGATGATAGGGATGATTCGAGGTAATGCGCTTGCTCCACGTCGTGCAATATCGATTTCAACGTCATTTCGACCTCGGCTCGGATGGATAGCTCGGCGGCCGCGCGCGATATGAGATATTCCATCATTAGTATTGGTGTTCGTTCCGCCCGGATGTAGTATTATATATATATATATGTTATAGGCCGCTGGTTAATATCTCAAGTGCACTTTTTAGTACTGTTCCATCCCGCGTGTCCGCGCGCGAGGAGAGGACGTGAAACCTGGCTCGACGATCGGCGTCGAGGGTGGTGGTGGTCCGCCCCACACTCCAATTCTCTTTCTCTCTCTCTCTCTCTCTCTCTCTCTCTCTAGAGATAGAGGAGAAGTATATTATCTTCTTCTACTACCACGTGCCGGCGTAAGCCCTCTTCCGCGTTGGTCTCTCAAGATTAATAGGAGTATTTTTCTGCTTTGTCAATGGCGGGCTGGTCGCCGCCGCCGCGCGGCAGGCCGCTTTGTTTTGGCGGGAACTGAGGTAGGTACCTACCTCGTAATACGTTCCAACTTACTACCTCGTTAATTCCCATATTCTACCGAGGTAGTACCGTCGGGACCGGGGGATAAGAAACACCGGGGGATAAGAAACAGACACTAAAT
>JALLPB010000179.1:0-21118 GCA_036939975.1 Cyclostephanos tholiformis | reverse complement strand
TCTAAATGCCTAATTAATGGGGCTTTGGGGGCCAGAGATGACATAAAAAGTAATTTGCTTATTTAATGTATTTATTATCCTGTGACTATTGCCACGCTGTTTGATTGTTGCATTGTGGCTGATGGTTTTGATTTTTCAGGAGGTCAAACCCCCTTTGTTGCAGGTGCATTTTTTGACCAATTTGTGGCTTTCATGAACCAGAATTGCCCTCCCCTGATGCAAAGGAGGGACCCCAGCACAGTTCCCTCATCTAAATACAATGGGGGATTGATCCCCTCCACCCTGATTCAGCACACAATGCCTGATCCCTATCAAATCCCCAATTGGACAAAGGAGGTTGAGAGCTGGATTGCAAATTAACTAGCATTCTCCTAAATATTTTTTCCAAAAACACCGGGCTCAAAAGGCTCTTTTTTTACTATAGGAGCTTTCCTAAAAACATAAAACATAAAAACATATGACCCTATTTTATGTTGGTTTGACACATAGACACATCAGATATACAATGCCCCCCCCCCATTTGCATATAAATTTATGTCCCCACACATCTGCCACCGCCCTGCACCCTGGCCTCCCCAGCTGTTGTCACATCTCATGAGCCGCCGCCATTGCACTCTAAACCATTCTGTATTTCCCTCCCTGTGCTGCATTCAATTTGTCTTGGGAATGAGTGACTTGTGGTGCGTTATTATTTGTCTCTTGCTCTTCAATAATGATCATCATTTTCAGAGTATTAGACATTGTCAGCATGCTATAGAGAGGATGATTCATTCTCATTATCAAAAGGCATTTCACAAGGAATTGGACATTATTGGTAGGTGGCTTTGGCAGGGGAAAATACCTAGATGTTGTTTACATGACCCAAGTCTTAGCATGTGGCACCATCTATATGAGTCAGAAAATGATCAAGGGATGATTACATTGAATGCAGGACCACTTGATTGCAATGCAAACGTTGACTTTGTACTTGAGAGCACAGGAATTAGTTTTAAAACTTGAAATAGCCCTTTTTCTACTAGCTAATCATGCCAGAAAGAATGGTATTTGGAATGTGCACTCCATCCACATGACTCTCCATGCCATGCATTACACATGTTTTTACTTGTGCAGTCAGAATACATCATCATCTGTTACTAATTTTTAAAGTTTCACGTATTAACATTTGGTTGTACTGGTCCTGTGTAGAAGTTCACGTATTAATATGTGAGATCCACATTTTCACATATTAATACATGAAAATGTGAATCTCACATATTAACAGCCACTTGACTCACCATACACTCTACATACACAACTCTAAACAGCGCAAAATTGTTTTCTCAGCCACTCCCTCAACAGAACTATTGGAAGAAAGATAACACACCAGGCACACCACCACCACCACTGCCACAACCACCATGCCTCCATCATCACCAACCCTGCCATCCTCCATTAAATATGATAGTACGATGGTATCATTTTTGTACTAAAATCTTAAAATACAAAAATTCCTGTGCTCTCCTTCCACTAATTAATAATTAGAATAATTAATGTGTACTTCTGCTACTACTTATTAATTTTTTCAACGATTCAATGACACTCATCCCCACACTTTTTTGATTTTGTTCACTACTGATGAATAATTATCCATCATTATTTTTAACTTCCCCACCTTTGTTGCCATTGTCCCCTCCTCCACTGCGATCATGGACAATCACTACTTTGCATTTTTGCTGTTGACCACTACTGATGGCCAATAAATTGCCATCTCCTCCACTCATATTCAGAAGCATCATAGTGAATAGATTTTGTTGTTGTTGCATCTGCTGCTGCTTCATCTTTAATTGAAGAAGAAATTCCTCGCATCTCTCCACTCTCTCCTCCCATCTCTCATCTTGATTTGCACTCTGATTCATCATCATAATCGCCATCATGCTTCCGATCCTGTCATCACTCCCCGGTGACTCAGGGGAATTATTCTGATGTGCACGTGGTCTTGACATTGCTGTCATGTGTGTTGGTGGGTGCTTATTTTGCCTACAGGAAGATGCCAACCACACTGATGCTGCACCAGATGCAGATGAGGCCATAAAGGAAGATTGCATACTTACTCCACCAACAATCTCACCATCACCATTGTCCTCCTTCTCTTCACCCCCCTGTGACAAAATATTGCTTCCACCTCCATTCAAAAAATTTATGTCATGATCCTCCTCGTCTTCTTTGTCATCATCATCCTCATCATTGAGGTCAGTCCCATCCATATTATCAATTATTTGGTGCCTTAGATGCTTTGCCCTGGCAACATCAGGAGGACACATCAGATTGCCGGTTGAAACCTTCTTGTTGTGTAACTCCTTGAATTTCTGTTTGAGGCTATCCACCATCTGACCCATATTGGGGTACCTCGACAAGTGGACCTCAGCAACGCATTCCCATGTGGTGGAAGATATTGGGAGAATGTCGGCTTTTTGGAAGGACCTTGGTAGTTCCGCACTGATACCAAAGGGGTAGGGCTCAGCTGGTGCCATCCGGCGCCCGTGGGGCCCGACCCAGTCGCCCCGTCACGACCTTGCTGTGGTAAGACACGGCAATCAAAAAAGACCTTCGTCTATCATAATTGTACAGAGAGTAGAATTAGTGGTAATTTATTAAGTAGTTTATTTATTTGGAGTATTGCATACACTACTGATGGTAGAGTTAGGGTCACAGAGTTTTTTTCGTTGACGCGATGTGCGTGCTTGTACACATAATAACTTCACCAAAAAGTATTGTACGACCACCATTTAAATATCTATGTAGACAGATTCAGGGGTGGGGAATACGATGGTGCCCTCAAAATTGAGGGAAGGGGGTCTGTGGGGCGAGGTTATTAGTATTTTTAGGGTGCTGGACTTAGAGTCCCTATATCGACCCTGACCAACAAGAAGGAGATGGTAGACATTTTATTGTTTGTTCACTGGGCGCCGTTATGACAACTCAACTCGGGACTGAACGGGAAATGGGCGATGGACAGGAAAACACGCGCCAAAAAGTTGGCAAAAAATAACAAAGGGCAAAAAAAATATCAACTCGGACAAATCCCACACATTGTGTGAGAGAAGGAGGAGATCAGATCACACAACGTGTTTTAACAACTCCGGGTGTGGAGTCATCCCTGACATTTCCCATCGGCATCCCAGTCAACCTCCATCGCCCCTTCGCCCGCCCACGTCAAGACAGTGTCCTTTACCTTTGCATTGCCGTCTCGTCCCCCAAAAGTCCCGAAGTTCGTGTCCCCGTTTCCACCCCACCCACCCCTCTCGCCCACATCGACATCAATCATCGTCCGAGAAAGCAGCCACGGACATTCCCCTCAGTTCGTCCCTAATCCCCTCGCTTCGCCCATCCGGCTATAAACAAATACAATGGCTCTCGTCAGCCTTATCAACATGGTGAGTCCTCTCGTTTCATTTGTGCTTGCGCTCGCCACGATCATACATGCTCCAATGCCGGGCCTCCAAAAAGCCGGAGGAGGAAAAACGAGGACGAGCAAATCCGGACACGTATCTTGTCGAAGTCTTCCCCTCTCCTCGTTCGGGATCATTGTCGATCGTGTGAAGAGCGAAGCGAGTGGAGGAGGATTATGCACGCATGGCTCCGCACGCATGAGGCATTGGGTGGATTTTTGTTTCTACGTTGATGGTGCATCCGCCGAATGCCCTCGGCCCGTGGTTGCGCATTATTGCATTGAAATGACGAACATTTCTTCGTCGCCAGTTTCTGACACAAGGTTGATCCCCCCCCCCCCTTTCCCCCCCTCCTCCATATAATGCTTCCCCCCTACAAAAAAATCAATAAACACCAAGGCCGTCATCGGCAATCCATCCCAATTCCTATCCCCCTTCACATTCGAGATCACGTTCGAATGTCAAATGCCTCTCGAGGACGATCTCGAATGGAAGGTGCTGTACGTCGGATCCGCCGAGGATACGAGTCACGATCAGGTACTGGATGAGATACTCGTTGGTCCGGTGCCCGTGGGCTTGAACAAGTTCGTGCTGCAGGCAGATCCGCCGGACATATCCCGCATACCCGACGACGATATACTGGGTGTTACGGTGGTGTTGGTCACGTGCTCGTACAGGGAGAGGGAATTCGTTCGCGTCGGGTATTACGTGAACAACGAGTACGTCGAACCCTACGACGAGGAGAGGGGACCGCCGAGGCCGTTGGATATGAGTAAGGTCCGAAGGGTGGTGCTGGCCGACAAGCCTAGGGTGACGAGATTTCCGATCCAGTGGGGCGATAATAAGGACGAGGCAGCCCCCATCACGGGGCAGTTGTCGTCGATCGACAACGATGGACGGGATGTCGCGATACCGACGGAGGACGACGATGAGGGCATGACATTGGACGAAATGGCAGGCGTGGGTGAGGAAGACGACGATGAGGATGTGGAGGACGACGATGACGACGATGTATCCCTCGAGGGAAAGGACATGATTATGGGAAATCTCATCATGACCGCGATGGAATAATGAAAGTGTGTTATCATTATTCATTTTCGGGGCGGGGCAGCGATGTGAATCTATGAGACGTAGCTGAAACACGAGGAAGGCGAGGGTATCGTACGGGGTCTCGTCTATTCTGCGTGTCGATGAAAGGGTCGGCACATATTCATAATTTCGAATATTCTTAATGATGCAATTGATAAGTTCTTCTTGTTCCAAAATAAAATGGTTCTACCCCTACCCCCTAATGCCATCCTAGATGTGCGAGTGGGGTGCAACATGGTGTTTAAACCAAAAGTTAAATGCATACAAGAAAAGGAGTGAAAGGAAAAATAGGCTCGCCATCAACCGAAGCAGAGTTCAAAGTAAAAATACAAGGAGTAAAGTAAGTGGATGTCGCATCTGACATCACGTCTTCACCCTCTATGACGTAGCCAATGGGAGAGACCGCCGCCACTTCTCTGGTTAGACAGGGAAAGGATGAGGAGAAAATGTGGAGCTTCTGTGTCAATGAAATGCTTGGAAGTCAGTTATGTAGTTAGAAGACCGAACCAACCCTAATTTATTTTAATGTATTCGGCAATGAATGTTGTTGTAGGTGAACGATATACAATAGTGTTGATAATATGATAACACAACGATCTGGTAAAACATGCAACGTTACTGCACTTCGGATACTAGGGTGATTGAGCTCAGATCCGAGAGGTCGTCAGAAAAGTACTGAATATGTGTGCAGAAACTGCGCCTCTTGTACGCACTCAACTTGAAGAATGTCAGCTGCTTTGTCCTGAACCTCGAGAGAAAAGTCATACAAAAGCGCCGTCTAAGGACCGGACTGTCGACACGAGTTCCCCGGGATTTGACTGACCTGCTCTTGCTTTCCAGTTGTTGCATGAATGCATCACGTTCGAACGATGAGAAGTCGTTGGAGGTTGCCGAGGTCCTTCGTTCCTTCAATTCCTCGAGTGCTGCTGTCGTATTCGCGACTTGGTTCTTCAACTGCGCATTCTCAAGCATTAAGTCTAGCACTTTGATTTCCATTCCGACATCGAAGTGATTCATCATCTGAAGATCTGCTCTATATTCTTCCTCCTTCATCCGTATCTCAGTCTCGTTCCTTTCGAGAATATCAGCAAGGCGCTGAGCACGAGTTGATTAGAAGTTGGCAGAGTGATGTCATGATCCATCTAGGTAACATGTAATTGAGATAACCGATTGCTTCGAAGCGAGCAGAAGTCTCACCTGAACGGCATAAGTCAATGATTTGTTTATCATTTTCAGCTCTGAAAGCCGCCCCTCGCTGTGCATTCTCTCGCGGCCCGAGCTACTCTCGATGCTGGATGTACTGCAGGACATATTATTTTCGTAGGAGTGAGAGGACACGGCATCATCCATTACCTCGTTCATCTTGGGTTGAGACATTTTTATTGACCGCCAGAAAATGATATCTGCTGTTGCTTCCTCCCCAACGACCTCGATGTCAAAACAGTCGTAACGATAGCCGCTGTTGCTGCCTTTCCAACGATCTGTAAGACGAAACGGTCGTAGCGATAGCGGCTTGACATGATTCATTTGAAAGGCGTGTAAAACAAACGAGACGCGACAACCCCCTGAGGGATCCCTACGAAATCTAAGTCGAAAAACTGATATTCGGGTGACATGATTCATCATATGAGACATGCCAAAAAAGAAAGAAACATGATCGCATTTCCATCATTTTCATTTTCCGGGATGATACTCAATAACTCAGAGAACGAGATGGCAATTATTATTTGTCATAAGGGAAAATACTACTCGTCCTCATTCATTGTCTCAGAGGAAACACGTGCATGATTGATTGCTGAATTGCGACTGGCATCTCGCTTCTTTTAAAATTCCTACTTATCTATTATTATTTCTTCGGAGTAGTCAATGATGTTCCCGCCTCCAATTCGGGCCGGCCAGCCCGTCCTACGAACAACTGACCCACGTCAATCCCGCTCACTACGCACCCGAGGATGATGAAGAACGCTCCCACGGCATCGTCCACGCCCAAGCACTCATTGGCGACCACGGCGGCGAAGGCGGCGCCGAACAGTGGCTCCGTGGAGAAGATGAGCGTGGTCTCCGAGGCGGAAAGCGTTCGCAATGCCAGCGTTTCCATCCATATCGTGAATGCGGTCGTTATTAGGCCGGTCCATACGAACATGCCCACTATTCGAGGATCGGACAACCACGCGATGATTTCCGATGCCGTGGGCATCGCATTGCAAGCATCGGAAACTAGGGGCAGGTCGTTCACAATTCCCAATGCGGGCCAGCAAACCAGATACGCCAACGAGACTAGGAACACCGTTAGTAGCTGCGCCGCGGCCAACCTGCCGGCCTCCGTGGGATACTTCTCCATCGCGGCCTCCATCCTCCAAAAACCGAGACCGAAGACGACCGGTTGGATCAGGCTCATGAGGTCACCATCGGCGATCGTGGTCTGCTGACCACCCAGCTCCAGAGCGAATACGCCGAACGCGGCGAGGCATGCGCCGATTACTTGTCGTCTCAGTAGTTTCTTACCCCACATGAAGTCCAATATCGGCACGGTCACCACGGCCATGGAGCATATGAATGCGCTCTTTGAGAAATATGTTATTCATTCGAAACAAAAACGAAACGGTCGTCGCGTATATTGCGCAAAACAGTTCACGCACAAAAGTGGAGCGTGAGACGATGGAAGTGGAAAAAATCAATGGACGATGGCCGGGCGGCCGCGCGTAAATAATGTTCCAAAAAAAGCGCGCGGGGGGGGGGGGGGGGGGGGGGGCGAGTATATCGAGTGGCGCGGTGTCTCACCTTGCTCGCCGTGGTAGTCTTGAGCCCGACGGCCTGGGCCAGGTACCCTATTGAATTATACAATCCGATTTCCATACCCGCCAATCCCGCGCTAAGCCTCGTCGGCTCCTCCCAAATGCCCCCCCCGAACGACGACGGGAAATTTTTATCCGTCCCGAAGCGCCGTGCGATGACGCCGCCGTTACGTCTCCCCCCCTCGCCCGCCGTCGCCTGCCGTTGCCTCAGCTCGGCGTCGATGGGCGCGAATAGCATGGGTAGCATGGCGAACGCCGCCATGCCGAAGCGCAACGTGCTCGCCATCCCGACGGACATGCCCCGTATCTCGTCTATGGATTTCACAAGCGAGAAGTTGGTCCCGTACAGGGCCGCGGAGAGCAACAGGAGCAGCCTCGCCCTCCATTCGTCGCTCAGGTCGAATTTGGAAAATGGCGTCGTCATCGTCGTCGTCGCCTTCGTCCGGGAGCGGGGAGAGGGGGCGACGACATCGACTACTACGTCCGTTCCGCCGTCGTGCGGTATCGAACTCGGGATCATCGTTTCGTCGACGACGACGATTCGCTCGATCGCGGGTTGCACGCCGTCGTCCATCGACTTCAGTATTGCAAGGTGGGCGACGTGCACATCGAGGAGATGTTGATGTAGTAGTAGTAACGTCGTCGTCGTGCTCGTTCCCGCATCGAAGGGAACTGTGGCGGCGGCGGCGGTGGCGGTGGCGGCGGCGCAGGAGGATGGCGTCGTCGTCGTCGTCGTCGTCCGCCGCCACGACGGACCCGCGTAATCGGTCGCGTTGGGTTGGATCGGCCGTTGATAATCATCTCCTCCAACCTGATACCACCGTCGCGTCGATGACGATTGATCCGAGATGAGGCGCGTCGAGATCGAACGTCGTCGTGACGCCGCCACCGGCGGCGGAGAGGTTTTCGACGGCGAGGACGACCAAGCGAACGACGAGGTCGGGTCGGGCAGCAGCGACAGCGATAGCACGACGACGACGATTGTGCCGCGGCAGAGGGCCGAACCCGCGATCACCCCTGATATCATGATATTTTGATTATAAACTGATACGGAGCTTTTACGCTAATCCCAATCGCCACTTTGTGTGATGATTCTTGTTTTCCTGCCTTGCCTGATGGAATGATGCTTGAGTGGGCACGAACGTGTCCGAAACGACGTCTCTTTGCCGATCGAGATTAATGCACTCCGTGCCTTTTCACTCCGGCCAAACCTTTGATGCGGGTGGTCGATGGGTGGTGAACTGATGGATGGGGCCGAATCGACGGAGCCTTCAGTCGAGCGTCGGTGGTGAAAAGAATGGTGTAGTCTTGTTTCTCCGTTTGGAGGTGGAATGATGTGAATGATGGGTGAACGAAGAATAAACGTCAAGGACGGACGGAGTGTTAAAAAACAGACAGATTTTTCAGTCGCGTTCTGTCTTTGGTTCCCGCCGATTAATACCACCCGTGATTCGCCATAATTTGGCGGGCAGAGGGCAAAAGACAGAAAACAGCTGTTTTGGACGAGATAGAGTGTCAAGCTTGATTTTCATACTTTTTTTTCAACCCCACCTCCTCCCACGCCACGGCGCGTCATCGAAGTCAAAAGTCGCCTCGCCGCCCTCTTTCCAAAAAAATATTTGTAATTTCCACAATATTAATACTCATTTCCCCCCCTCGCTCGTCTTCCATCAGTCAAAGAGAGAGAGAGAGAGAGATCTCACGCATAAAAACACGAAATCATGCGTCTCGCTACGTCCCTCCTCCGCAATCTCCATTCCCAAGCGGCCAACGCCTCCGCCGCCGCCGCCGCCGCACGACGACGGGTCATGGATACCGCGTCGACACGCATCGTCGTCGGCCGATGCCGTGACGGCAACGACGGGGGTATGGCGACGCGTCTCGCCCGTTGCCGCAATCGCTCATATACCACCCATTCCCAACTGCCATCGGAACATCAGATGGTGTACGAGATGTGTCGCAAATTCGCGGACGAGGAATTGAGTCCGAATGCGGGGAGATGGGATAGGGAGCACTCGTTCCCGACGGAGGCGGTGAACAAGTTGGTGAGTCGTCCTTTTAGTTTTTTTTGCTCGTCGGTTGGGTGCGCCCTTGTCGTCTTGAGTTGGAGATGGAGGATGTGGTCGAAATGAAACCTTTTTCAATTGAAAATTGAGATGGATCTCAAGTTCACATATGGGAGATGAATTCGCCACATTGAGGAATTGAGAATGATCGAGGAAACAGCTCGTGTTCGCACACCCTTGATTTCAGTTTTTTGCACTCTAGAAGACAACGGGAGGAAATTTGCCTCCTTTCCTCTCTCATCTTGATTTCACTTCTCACCTCGACGCCTAATGTCAAAACAACAACAATGCATGTTCTCGTTAAAAAAAAAAAATGAAACAACAGGCGGAGCTGGGGATGATGGGGATCAACGTCTCGTCCGATCACGGTGGATCCGAACTCGACGCACTCTCGTATGCCATCGCCATGGAGGAGATCAGCCGTGGATGCGCGAGCGTCGGCGTCATCATGTCCGCGCACAACAGCCTATACCTCTACCCCATCGACGCCTTCGGTTCCGACGAATTGAAGGAACGGTTCGTCGCGCCATGGACTGGGCATACGAAGGACGAGAAGGGGAGATTGAGGATCGGATGTTTTGGCCTTAGCGAGCCTGGGAATGGGAGCGATGCGGGAGCGGCGACGACCACCGCCACGGATGACGGCGACGAGTGGATAATCAACGGTACGAAGGCGTGGATTACCAATGCGCATGAATCGAGCGCCGCGATCGTGTTCGCCACGACGGACAAGTCGTTGAAGTGAGTGGTGGATAGGCGGTGCAATCAATGCCCTCTCTCCGATCCTTTTTTTTTTTTCTCGGCAAGATCGGTATTATATAACCATTCCCTCTCTTCATCGTTCCGAACGACGAAATAAAAATAGGCACAAGGGCATTTCCGCATTCGTCGTACCGATGGACGCGCCGGGTTTCTCGCTCGGGGCTAAGGAAGACAAGCTCGGAATACGCGCCTCGTCCACCTCCAACCTAATCATGGATAACGTACGCATCCCCAAATCGAATTTAATCGGACAGCCTGGACAGGGGTTCAAAATCGCGATGCAAACACTCGACGGCGGACGCATCGGCGTGGCTGGACAGGCGCTGGGGATTGCATCCGCCTCGATCGACTGCGCGGTAAAGTACGCCCTCGAACGCCACGCGTTCGGCAAGCCCATCGCCGAGATGCAGACCATACAGACGAAGATCAGTCAGATGACGTTGGCACGGGATGCGGCTAGGCTGCTTACGTGGCGAGCGGCGCAATTGAAGGACAACAAGGAGAAGTTTACAAGGGAGGCGGCGATGGCGAAGTTGGCGGCGAGCGAGGCGGCGACTATGTGCGCGCACCAGGCGATTCAGATACTTGGTGGGATGGGATACGTTAGTGACATGCCGGCGGAGCGACACTATAGGGACGCGAGGATTACGGAGATCTACGAGGGGACGAGCGAGATTCAGCATTTGGTTATCGCAGGCGACGTCTTGAAAGAGTACAGGCAGAACTATTGAGACCATGCGCACCATATTTCGGGGAGAGGTTTCCTTGGCCCCATCGAAACCCAGATTTGTAAACAATAAAATTTATCGAGAATGGTTATTGAGCCAATAAAAAGAACGGATACCTATAGCTTCCTCGCCACATTCGCTCCGTGCCTGACACAAACACCACCTTTTATGGAATAGTTGGTGCACCCCTCATGGCTGCATAGCTTCCTCGCCACATTCGCTCCGTGCGTGGTACAAACAGCACCCTTTTTGAAATAGTTGGTGCACCCCTCATGGCTGCATAGCTTCCTCGCCACTTTCGCTACTTGCCTGACACAAACACCGCAATGTTGGATAATGTTGGTTCACCCCTAATGGCTGCTTTGCTTTCTCTCCCGAATCACTCCGTGCGTCGTACAAGCACCGCCCTTTATGATAATGTTGGTGCACCCCTCATGGCTGCATAGCTTCTTCACACACCTCTTCTTATGTGGATTCTGTGGATTTATGTGGCTTAGGACATACATTGCATAATTACCACGATATGAATGCCATTCAGCCAGATTTGCCACCATCATATCATCGGCTATGAGCACCCCAAAGAACTTTCTGCTGTCATTTGCGTACCAGACAATTTGTTCATCTTATTTTGGAGAAGACCTTCAATTTCCAATTTGAGCTCAATATCATCCAGAAGAGTCATGAGAAGGCTGTTCTTGTGTCCATTGCTATATAACGAAGAGATCATCTCCAAAAGTGTAGGCAGTCATGACTTCATGTATTTGTCGGACACAAAGATGAGTTTGGTGTCTTGGAGTGTGGCCTCAAGGATTGTTTCACCATGAAACAATCTATGCCATTCACCAGAACAAAAATCCTATGCTGGATCTCGGGATTGAAGCCTGGAATTGGCATTGACAAGTTCTGTGCATGTGTGGTTGCCATGCAGATGTTGATATACTGCCTGTCAAGCTTGTCTAGGATCAGCTCAACCTTTGAAGCCAACCCAGCAACTGTGTATAACATGAGCTTAAATCCTCCAGAGAGAAGATGAACACCTCTTGCATAGAGTTTGAGGATGGAGGCTTGAATCTCAACCTCCTTGGGTGTGCAGTCAGGGTCAATAGTCTTTCTCAAGTATTGGACACCGTGCCCAGAAGTTGGAAAAGGTATGATTCTTGATGGTATGTAAGAAACAATTTTTGTGAAAATATTGTTTGATCAATAACACTCATATTGCAAACAGTACAGCAGGAGCCAAACTTGCTTTCGTGTCCAGGCAGGCTTGATCCTCCATTTGCCAAAGAGTGGCCACCTCTACTGTCCTGGAGAGGACACTTGCCTATTGCATGAACTAGTTAGTCATTGTTCTGGGTAACAATAAAAACCTTGATGAAGTACTTGGCCAACCAAGGATCATCATAATATGCTGAAAAATTCCATGTTTCCATCACCAACTGGTAATGTAATGCCGGCAAAGAGGACAAGTACAGATCTTCATTAAGTACAATTGAACCAGGCAAATGCATGGGTGTGTATTTGTTATCTGATAAATGTTTGGTGAGAGTTTGACGGTGAGAAGACAACTCAACAAGCGGACAACTGTTAGACAATGATTGTTATTTCCTGATCTCACCTATTGCTACCCCATGCATAATGTTATCAGCCAAGGAGTGAGCAAACGTCTTTTCAGTAATCACTCCATTGAGATATTCACACATCTACATGTACGCAGGACGCTTCTGGCCACCTGGGTGATAAATGGCCATGATATAAATGGCACTTGCAACATCTGAAATTTCCCAGTCAAGAATCACTCCATTGAGATATTCACACATCTACATGTATGCAGGACGCTTCTGGCCACCTGGGTGATAAATGGCCATGATATAAATGGCGCTTGCAACATCTGAAATTTCCCAGTCAAGGTCACATGGATGCAGAAGGACAACAAAGTGGGTGATATCAAAGTGGACAACGTTGATGTGGGCATGACTGTAGAGTCTTTTCACATCTTGACTTCTTGTGTGGAACTACCCCTGGAATGCATGAAAAGACAATGAAGTTGGCAATATCGAAGCGAATGACGTCGACTTGGGCATAATTGTAGAGGTTTTTTTGCATCTTGTCTTCCTGCGTGGAACTGAAAAGTTCAAAGACAGGGGACCAAGCACCTTCATGTGCTATGACTAGCCTTTGGTTGTGAGATGGAATAAAGCATGTCTTTTGGGATGACATTTCCATCCGCCTTGAGGAGGAGGCCAATCTCCTCCTGCTTCTTCCTGGGCATCCCAATGACCTCCTTGATGGCCTCTGTCACATCCTTGGTGGCATCCTCAACCGTGGTCTTGATTTCCTCAATGGCATCCTTGATTGCCCCCTTGACAGATTTGGCAAAGCATCCGGGTGCGGCCTTGATCTCCTTGACCATCTCATCAAACTTCTTCTCAACGGTGTCCACTGTCTTCCCGGGCATTGCCCTGATCCCATCCATGGTTTTGTCAATCCTCCTCTCAACGGCATCAACAATCTTCCCTGGTGATGCCCTGACCCCATCCATAGTCTCATCAATCCTCCTCTTGGCGGTATTGATGATCTTGCCCAGTGTTGCCCTGATCTCATTGACCTTCCTATTGATCGAACTTGCGATGATGTCCCAAGGACGTCCCTTCTTCTTTGTCATCTTCTCCCCAAATATCAATGGGTGTAAGGCAAGTTTCAGCAGGTTCAGCAGTTTGATGACAGACCTGGACACCTCCTCGGGCAAGAAGACTTTCCTCATTCTAATCATCCACTCCCCCCCCTCCTCCTCCTTACCCCTCTTGACCTTGCTTGCCTTGGTAGTCTCCTCCCTCGATGGCAAGGAGGGTGCAAATTTGTTGCTGAATCCTGGTATGAAGAGTCCAGTCATGAACAACTCTGTCTCGAGTTCAATCTCCCCCGCCCCCCCCCTTGACATCATTGCTGTCATTGGGATGGGGGGACGACTAGACAGTGATGATGCAATGACAATGACCCCACTGAGTACGAGTCCTATCCGCTGCTGCTTTTGCCAGCCCACTGGCCACCATTGACGGGAGGCTGGGGGGGAAGGAGAGTGGACAAAATGGATGACGTTGAGAATGCGGCTCTCATAGGTAAAAAAGCATTACCACAAGAACATACACATACCATAGACCCTCTTTCTTGGTTTACATAGGCAAAAAAGCAGAACCATAAAAACATTTGCATACTACCATAGAGATTGAGGTAAAAGGGGGGAAGCCCCCCAAAGTGAGCAGTGGATAAGCCCCTCAATGTGTGCGGAGAACAAGGCAATGTGTCTCCACAACCTCACACTCTATTAAAATTATTTCTCATTCTACAGCTACACCCCCTGCCCTCCCCTTTGTGCATGTTTATATTTCACCACTAATCATTGATGTGGCCCTTGAGGGAAATCATTACCTCTCCCCCCCCCACTGCCATCACACTCTACTTGGCCCATCCCTACTCCTCCTTTTAGGTACATCATTGCATCCATTGCCCAATCCCTTGGCTGTACTAACAACAACAAATGACACAACAAAAATACAGGCTTTTTTTACCCTGGACAGATTTGGTCAACAGACAGATGGAAACATAGCTCCCAGAGGTATGTTTTCTATGTTTTTAATGTTACAAGGGCTGCCTATGTGAACCGGGTAAGGGGTCAATTGTTAAAAGAGTGGTAGCATTGCAATCATCCATCATACCCCCCCCTCTAACCAGTCTCAAAGGGGTAATGAGTAGGTTTCTTTTATTTTACGAAAACATTAAGGAAAATAGAAGGTTTTGTATTTTTACAAAAAAATTTAGAGAATCAGCAAGTTTTCGTTTTTTTATTATAACACTATAAATTTTTTATAAAAACATTTAGAGAATAAGTAACTTTTTTAATTAAAACACTATGAATGAATGGGTTTTCATTTTTTTACCAAAATTTTAGGGAATGAGTAGATGTTCTTTTTTTAATGGAAACAATTTGGATTTTTGGTTTGATTAATTTGGACTTAACATCATATATACATTTTCCATATTTTTGTAATATTATTACTTTTGCTAAGGATTAGTGATTTACTAATGAAGATGACACCATGTAGTTTGATGCTGGGATATCCATGTGTGTTCACTGCACCAATATTCATGTGTAAATTGTCACATTGAATCTAACAATGTTTACTTTTAATAGTCAACATGAACTTGAGGGGGGGGATCCATTCAAAATCTCATCAGTATACATGTAATCATTGATGTTCTTCTTTATTTTGAATGTGGAGTTGTTTAGATTTTTCTGACAAACAGGCAGGCAGGAAGTCAGGCAGAGGAGGGTTGAACACTGGTATTTTCGTGTATGTACTAGACAACAGGGTAGACTGTATACCTTCATTGTCAATTATGGGCAGAATATGGAGTTGCTCTTATTTAGGAAGGAGCAGCCTGGCTGCACATATTTCTTCAGCCCATTGAGTGTGCATAAATTAGGTGTAGTCACACATCTACAATGATGGATGTGTATCAGAGCACTTGCATGCACATGTATATCATGAGGTGGTAGGAAAAAAGTGCAAAAACTGTGTGGCTTCACCTCAATATTGTTGCTTGGCTGATGGCAATGAACTACTATACATATGGAGGTGAATTTTATTTTTCTTGTTATTGGTTACATTCATACTCATACTATTCCTACATACCTCCTTAGGCTTTTTCCATAGACAGATTCCATTCCAGATTTTTGCCCCAACCATTGTATGCAGCAGATTTGGCCCCTAGCACCATGTGTGAAGTGAGGAAGTCCAAAGCCAGTGCATCACCATCATCCTCACACCGTGGACTAACATGAACCATGCATTTGGTTTGGGCTAATATTTGCCGGCACGGGCTATGGCCATTATCCCATCATTGCAATTTTTGCTACACGAACAGAAAGGAGCAAATCTGCAGAGTAATTAATTGTTTACTAACATTATACTGCTTCCTTGCCCCCCCCTCAACTGACAATATCCCCTATTTGACTGTCATCATTGCACTTTGTTCATTACCATTCCTTTTGTAAAAGCTCCCTCTTCAAAGTCTCCTGCTGACGAGCAACATGAGTATCTGCCATGCTTATCTCCATCACCATTGCAATCAAGCCGATCAATGATCTCTGCATCCTAGGCCACCGCCACCATCAGATCATTAATTTGTCCTCCCTCCCTCCCATGTCATCAATGCCTCCTCTTCTTCCTCAATCCCGCATGTATGCAAAGACCACAGCCAGCTCCAACATGCCTGAAAAGAAACTATTGAGGCCACCATTACAATTTTTGATTGATGTGATGATCCCACTACAAGCCACAGCAACACCCTCCCCCTGGAGGACAAGGGGCAATAGCACAACCTCCCAATCATGCCGTCCCCATTTTCATCATAGTCATCATTGTACAAATTCCACGCCAATTTTGTCCCAGTCCCCGACCACGATTTGTTGTCCAAGCCATCATTGATGCAATGATTCTTGTTTGCTCAACCCCCTCACCCGGTGACACTTGGTTGTCCCCAATTTTCGAACCATCCACTGCCATTGCGTAAGAAAGCTTGTTGTGCCTGACCAATGATGACCCCCCCACCGCCACCCCTTTCTTCTCCCTTCCCACCCATCATTGCCCAGCTGAAGGCATCCCCTGCCAAGGCCCCCAACCCAGTGGAACCTCCTTCCCACCCCCTCTGCCACCAGCTATCACAGAGTCATCATTCATTTGGGGTATCTTGGAAATGTTGCCAACTGTGAAGTTGCCAATGGATTGGCAATACATTGCATTGCCCTCCAGATTGACCAGGAATGTGGACAAACTGATGTCCACTGTGAAGTTGTAAGCAGCAATGTTGATGCGCTTGTCACACCCACTTGTTCCTGACATGATTAGGCTAGCTTTTGTTAGGTTTGCTTTAAAAAAAAGGTGTCTTGAGCTCCAATGATGAGAAGTGTGACTAAATGCTAATGTAACACACCTGGGGCAGTATTTTTGGTGCTCGAAGTCAAAAATGCATACTACAAGTATGTGCCGCTTAACAGCTTAAGCAATAAAAGGGTTCTGGCAGGAACAAAAAACTCCCGCCTTGTAGATTTTTAACATAGGAATAAGTATAAAAAGAAAAAAACACAAACACAACCATAAAACAAACATCCACACCATGGCAAGCTTCTGCCCTCTCTAGCGGCATGGATCTATTACTCGTAATTACCAATCCAGAACATGGGCGACATGGAAGAGGGGCTGGGCAAGGGCACTGTCGGAGCAATTTAATTAATTAGATAAAATAAGGGAGCAATTAATTTATATCTGGCTACAGTTTTATTTTTGATGTACTAAAATGTAGTAAATTCAACATGATTTTGACAGCCATGCCACCAGGTGGATACGGTGAGAAGCACATAGCCCCCTGAATCATATTGGTGGCTTCATGTGAAGCCCCTAAACAATGCTACCAGGTGAGTGGCAAGTGCTTGTGCCATATTGGCCCAGCAGATGCCAGGGTTGTCATTGTGGTGTGAGAAAAAAAACAATGCACAACAACAATTCAGCTAGCACTTATTGTACTTTTTTACTAGTAAACCTATCTAATTTTGGGTCACAAAACAGACCCTCTATTCAGCTCATCAAAGCAACAAGCTTTGTTGAAAAGTGATTGAGAGCTTTGTAGCTGACAAGCTCAGCTAATTTTAGATGAATTTTTAGGTGGCCAAAATTGGCAAAGAAACTTAGTTTTTACGAACACCAAAAAGAAATTGGGCCATATGGCCCAGTAGAGGTTAAGCTGTTAAAAGTTTGGTAGGAAGACTTTAGTCAAACATAAGTGTGTCATATATCAAACAAATTGGAAGCTGGTGATCTAGATGATCAATTTGACAAGAATTTAACTGCTATGTTTTAAAAGGTGTTATACTTAGGCACAAGGATGTTACAAAACCGAGACACAGAATCTCTTTACTTTTCACCACTTCTTGCTTTAGACTCTGAACAGGTTGACAATGATGGTCATCAGAAAGAAACAATGCCCCAAACTAACTAGGAATGTAACTAAATGGGATATTAAAACATTTAAACAAACTTTTATTTCCCAATCTCCTTTGCTTACACTTATTTATTAACTTTTAGGCAGCCAAAATTGGCAAAAAAACTTCGGACACAGAATCTCTTTACTTTTCAACACTTCTTGCTTGAAAGTCTGAACAATGATGGTCATCAGAAAAAAACCATGCCCCAAACTAGCTAGGAATGTTGCTAAGACCAAGCCTTACAGCTGGACAAGCTTTTTTCATTTTTTGGTAAATTGCACTGAAACATGTATTTTGGTCTGGCTCAAGCCTTACAGCTGGATGATCCTTCTTTTTTTTGAGCTGGATGAATTTTTTTCCTGCTTAGGCTTTCACATGTGTTGAAACTGATACATTTTAAGGGATGGATTGGAATTGTCACTTTCATCATGGTGTCCCCCACCTCCCACCTCCTCAAGGAAGAAGGCATGTGTGGAAGGGCCTCCTCCTTGTCTGCCCACGACCGCGCCAAGTGGACACAATGCTCAGACCCTTGAGCGGGCCTGCCTGCTCTTCAAAGTATATGAGGATGTGAATGGACAAGCAACAAGAACATCTACCTCTGAAGACCATGCTGCTGAGCACGCTCATGTGCTTGCTGCTGTTGGCGGCATTTCTGCTCCTCCAATTCCTAGTGCACTCTCTTGTGCTGAATGATAATATCATCATACTGCCAAAAAGGAGAAAGCTAATGCCCAGACAATGAAAGTGACTCCCTCGCCCGCCAAGTCCATTTTATTGTTGATGAGCTCCACTGATGATGATGGAATTAAGAAGAATGGCATGATCATCCACGTGTTACTGGTGTTGCCCCTCTCTTCTTGTATGCAGCAGGCCATTTGTGTGTGTGTTGATGAGCCTCAAATAGACAATTTTTATATCTGCATTAATTGTAATTGGCTTGCTCATGAGCGGTGTGTCAAACCGATTGTGCTTCAGATTCTGTGCAATCTGAATTTGGCTTTATCAGTTGAAGATTTGGATAAAGCTGCAAAGGAAAGGCCCAGTTCTCAAAGTTGCCCGACTCCAATAAGCTTGCAGTTGTTTTGTGCATTCTTTGTAAGATGCGCCTGAAGGTCCTCAAGTCTCGAGCACAGCCAATGGCTGATGACCGTCATAGTTTGACATCGCCATTGCCTGCTCTGCCACGCAAGCAACCAACATACGGGAGAGCACCTAAAGTCCCTAGAATATTTGTTCGGGAACTGGAACTCCAGCATCTTGTAGCATTCCAGTGCCAGATATAAATCTTCACTCAAGTCAAAAAATTGGTTAAGACAGAGACCAAGAAAAATTTTATGGGAATCCAGCGAAGAACATTAAGGGAGTTTGTGAGCAGATTGTCGATGGTGATCGCACCTTACAAGACAGTTGATGGAGAGGATGGTAAGGAGCGTAGACTGAGGGCAATATGTTCAGGGGAATCATTGACTACATACATTGCTGGCAATGACTTCACCATGAAAACAATCTCACGCTACAGCAATGGTAAGACTTATGCCATCAAAATGATCTGGGACATGGGGTTAGATGTCTACAAATTTTTGAAGAAGTCATTATCACTTCTACCAAGGCTATCTCATATCATCTCAGTTGATAAGACAGCTATTATAACAAATTTTGCAAGTGGAAAAATGGAGAAGAACTTTTATGATAAGATGTATAATGGTATGTATTCAATCAATTTGGCCAACAATAGGGCCTGCACTGGAGAATTCTCTAAGAAAAAATGTTTTCAAACGCATTTTCTTCTCACTGCAATCTTGTAGATATGGTGTGTTGCATAAATATTCATCAAAAGGGTTTTTGAAAATGATTATTTTGTCATGTCTGAAATGTGTATTTTCACGTTTTTTTTCTCGTTTTACTAGCTAAAATGCATTTTTAGTGGGTTTTCTTGTTATTTTGTCTGTTGATGGGGCCTCCAAACCCCTGTAGACTGCACCCTACATCCATATCATATGTATGCAAAGTGTTTTAGCACCTTGATATGCTATGGATGGGCATATGGGTCCATCCTTGGGCTAATATAACTCTGGAGGTGGGCATTTTACTAGCTAAAATGCATTTTTGGTGGGCATTCGTATTGTTTTGGCAATTTGTTGGCCCTCCAAACCCCTGTAGACTGCAAACCACTTACATATCACATGTATACAAAGTGTTTTGGAATCCTGATATGCTGTGGATGGGCATATGGATCTACCCATAAGCTAATATACCGCTTGAGGTGGGCATTTTACTAGCTAAAATGCATTTTGGTGGCTCTCTTATGTTTTGACAATTTCTTGGCCCTCCAAACCCCTATAGACTGCAACCCACTTCCAAATCATATGTATAGAACAAAGATTTTGGAACCCTGATATGCTGTGAATGAGAGTGATGTGGTAAAGTCATGATTGAGGCTTCAAAGCCCCGTAGACTGCATCCCACATCCATATCATATATATACAATGTGTTTTTGCACCTTGATATGCTGTGGATGCACATGTGGTTGCACCCTTACACTGATACGCCTCTGAAGAAAAGGGTGGTTTTTTGGAATATTGGAGGTATTGATGAGTCTGAGTGTTATTGTAAAGTGATGGTTCGAGGCTTCAAAGCATATAACATCCATATCATATATATACAATGTGTTTTAGCTTTAAAATGCATTTTTGGTGGGTTTTCTTGTTATTTTGTCTGTTCATGAGGCCTCCAAACCCCTGTAGACTGCGCCCTACATCCATATCATATGGATGCAAATTGTTTTAGCACCTTGATATGCTGTGGATGGACATATGAGTCCATCCTTAAGCTAATATAACTCTGGAGGTGGGCATTTTACTAGCTAAAATGCATTTTTGGTCTCTTATGTTTTGACCATTTCTTGGCCCTCCAAACCCCTGTATACTGCAACCCACTTCCACATCATAAGTATACAAAATACAAAGTATTTTGGAACCCTGATATGCTGTGAATGAGCATATAGGTCCAGCCATAGGCTAATACACCTTTGGAGGTTGGCAATGTGTTTCAGCACCTTGATATGCTGTAGATGGACATGTGGGTGCACCCTTAGACTGATATGCCGCTGAAGGTGGGGGTGGATTTTTGGGAAATTGGGGGTATGGCTGAGTCCGAGTGATGTTGCAAAGTCATGGTTGAGGCTTCAAAGCCCCGTAGACTGCATCCC
>JALLPB010000178.1:0-21142 GCA_036939975.1 Cyclostephanos tholiformis | reverse complement strand
TGATGTGGCGGGGATGTAATCACTTTGTGATAGTGGAATTTCTTCGTCTTTGTTACCAGTTACATCAATGCCTGGGGGAAGGAATGTGATTGGGTCGGGTGATGTGTTTGGTGGGGCATCGATCATTGTGGTTGGTGTAATGTGAGGGAGCGGGGGGGCTGTGTTTGTTGTAGCCGTCTGCGGGTGTCTGCCATGTGGCTTAACGTGTATCCATGGGGAAGATGTGCGAGGTGTGGTATGTGATGCGTTGGGTTCTGGAGTGTGCGGCGTAGAGAGAGGAGTCGGAAATGTTGGGTGTTGGGTTGTGCAAAGTGGTGGGGTAGGTGTGGGGGTGGCGTTGGTAGGTGCGTTCGTTGTGATGGGCGGGGTGAGAAGTGGAGGTGGAGAGGGGTGTGTGACGGATCGGGGGAGTGTAACGACCGGACGAGTGGTCCATGTGGGCGTGGGTTGGGTTGTAGGTGTGGAGGGAGGGTGGTAGTTGCGAATAAGCTCCATGAACGAATTTGCGAACTCCTGGTTTGAGGTGAAAATATGATTGAAGAGGGCGGACGGGTCATTGGGCAGTGGGGCGATGGCATGTGTCGGTCGATTGTGTGTGTCGTATGGTTGTTTGGTTGGTGTATGTGTGCGATGGGTAGTTGGGACTGTGCTTGCTGCTGGTGGTGTGTTCGTATTGGTTGGTGGTGCAGTGGTGGGAGTTGTCGTAGAAGTGTGATGTCGTCGTACCGGTGTGATAAAGGACGTGTTGTTGGTGTGGAGGCGCGTGGGTGTGTGAGGTGATTTATAGTTGTTGGTAGAGTGTGTGGCATCGTGTGCGTGATGTGTGATGTTTGTCGTAGGATGTGTGGTGTGAGGGGTGGTGGTTGTTGTGGGGCGTGTGATGTGATGGGATGGTGGGTTACCTGGGATTGTGGTAGTGACAGAGG
The DNA here is from genome assembly GCA_036939975.1 of Cyclostephanos tholiformis. NCBI lineage: Eukaryota > Bacillariophyta > Thalassiosirophyceae > Thalassiosirales > Thalassiosiraceae > Cyclostephanos > Cyclostephanos tholiformis. The sequence goes on along the minus strand of JALLPB010000178.1, from coordinate 20,216 downwards.
GAGGTGTGAAGGTATGTGAGTTGAGTGTAGTGGTAGTGTTGGGGGTAGTAATGTTCGTGGCGGTGGTGGGGAGTTGTGTTTGGTGAGTCAGGGGAGGCGTGTCTCGCGATGTGGATGTCGTATCGATGTTGGTGATGTGTGTGTCATGTTGTGCTGGCAGGGTGTGTGTGACGAGTGTGTGAGTTGCGCTTACATTGGGGGTGTTGGTAGTAGGTTGAGTCGTAAATGTGGGTGTCAATGTGGGGGTGGTGGTGTTGATGTCGGCGAAATCGTCCGGGTTGTATTCGTGTGGCTGATTGCCGGCGGTTAGGGGTGCTCGGGTAATGCGTGAATTGTCGGGGGGTATGTCGTCGTGAGTATCACGGAGGGAATGGTCGTCGGTGGTTTCGAGTGGCCCGGGGTCGAAGTCAACGGGCGTGGGCATTGTTTGTGTAGATGGCTGTGGTAGGAGTCGTGGTGGCGGTGGGTGAGGAGGTGGGCGGAGAAGAATATGTGAGCTCACCGACGAGGGCAAAGATTGGAGGGAGGCGTGGATTGTTCCGATGAGTGTCAAAATTCTGAAGAGAGGCAAAAAAATTGCAATCATCGGATGTAGGCGGGACGTTTGGGGAGGTGGGCTCGGAATGTTGACAAAGGGTGAGGAATATCGGCGAATGTGGGGTGTAAGCTGGAGTTCGCTACGTTGGATGTGTAGTGTCTGATCGTGGGGGATTGGTGTGGTAGGGAGTGGTCGGGAGTGGTGGAATTTGTGGGGGGGGGATGCGTGAGAGTTGGACAATGATCTAATTTTCCCAAAGTGTTTCTGACGAGGTGTGAGGGCGCATTGTAGTGCCGTTTTAGGAAAGTATGGGGTTGGGGTGTACGGTGGAATTGGTGGCGAGTGTTTTCTGAGTTGGATAGAAAGTGGTGGGAGCGAAGTGGAAGGGGGAATTAACCAAAATTGATGGGTGATTTTGATTTCGCTGGTTCCACGAATGAAGGATCTGGTCTGGGAAATAATAGTGATACAGTAGTGAGATGGTTGTAGGATGGGTGTAGGAATGTGTTCGGATGGGAGTCTGACGGTGAAATAGTGAACGTGTTGTGTTGGGAAGGATTCGAAATCGGATGGGTATCTGATGGGTGTGTGGTGAGCCAGCTGATGATGGGGCTGTCTACCATGGTGTAAGCCGTTAGTTGTCGTGTGAGGCTTTGACGTCGGGTAAGATGAGGAGGTAAAATATTTTTCCGTGGGGGGTACGGTGGCATATTGTTGGGTGAATGTGGTGGTGGTCACATTGTGAGAAAGGAGCAGATGGTATCGTAGTATTGGTCGTTGGAGGGACAAGTATCGCACTGCGGAGGACGGTATTGTCGTAGGGATGTAATTAGTAGCCGTTTGGAGTTGTTTATTTGTATAAAATTCGGGGGGAGGCTTCGAATCATGTCGCGCGGTAATAGGTGAGTGGGTGTTCATCGTTTTATATTTCCAGGGCGGTGGTTTTGTCGGGAAGCGGCCGTCGAGGCCATGGTGTCGATTAGTACTCATTCAATATTTCACTCCCGGTACCTCGTTCGTACAATGTACGTAGTAGCTCCCTTGGTTTGTCGTTGTTCTTTTTGGGTTTGGCTGAGTCACGTTCATTCATTTTTTGTGTGGGGGAGGAACCTTTCCCCGCCAAATTACCTTCACTCCTACTACATGCCGTATCTCCGCACATAACTACCTACCTACCTAGGCGCAAATAATGAAGACTCATTACTCATACTCCACACTATCATCACCGTTAATCATGGGCGGCATTGGATTTAGATGCACAATATTGGGTTTACTCGCCTATTCATCCAGAGCATTCAACTCGAGTACACCACAGGTGTCGATTTTCACTCCTCAAGACCCAACAATCGATTTTAGGCAATTAATACTGCTTCATGCCAAAAAGACAAGCAAGCAAAAGAATAATTCGGCAACAAAGAGTAAGTGGAAATCTTCGTCGACATCAGGCTTCGGTGGAGCGGCAACGGAAGACTGTCCTTGCGGTTCCGGCTTTGGCTACATGAAGTGCTGTGGGAAATTGCACAAGGATCCCAGCGCTTACGCCTATGCAACGGCCGGGCAAGTTGTCAGGGCTCGGTATTCCGCTTATGCCAAACGGGACGTCGACTTCATCGTTGGATCAACGCACCCGCTCAATAAGAACTTCATGAGCGACATCGAACATTGGAAAGAAACGATAAGGACGAACTGCTATGACAATTTTGAACTAACTAACTGCGAGATAGTCGACGAATCGTACGAAGGCGAGGGAGAAACGGAGATCGCTAAAGTGAAATTTGTTGCGAAAATGACGCAGGTGGATTCCAGGTGAGTTCACTACTCATGGCGTGATAATGCCGTAACACAATTGCTCGTGCAATGAGCTTACTTTTATCTTTTCAGGGAAAAGACTGCATTCATGGAAACATCTCTATTTGAACGAGCGGGCAAACATATTGCCAATGGGGCGTGGCTGTACAAAGAGGTAATTGTTTACGTGCTTCGTTTCTTTGTGCTCAACTTTTACAAAATATTCTCGTTTCATTTAAGGACCATTTTACTGTACGTACAGGGTGTGATTGAGACAGCTCCTGGAATGCCAGAACCGAAGAACGAGGAAGCTGAAGAAGTTAAAGTCACAAGCTTATAATTGAATCTTTTCAACTAATCTTGAGGTAGAACACGCAAAAGGTCTAGCGCCATCTTTATTAAAGTGTGAAATTACACTTCAGACGATAACTTTTCCATCATAGATAAATGCTTTTGTCGCATTGGGCCATCCACTCGCTCTATTGCGGTTGTGCCTAATATTTGGTGTTTGGCTCGTCGAATCATATTGTAACCGTCTGATAGCATCCCATTCGTATTCAATCTTTCGATTTCGGAGAGAAATCTTTCTAGTTTTTTAGCGCCTTCCATTACCAGGTTGTCCAGTAGTTCATCCTGTTTGTACGTTGGTTTATATCGCTGAGAAACCGACCACTGCCAAAACACTTGATAATGATGCTCCACCTCCCAATCCTTTAGCTGCCTCGTTCGTTCTTTCCCGTAGACATGTGATATCCAATCATCAACGTAATAATTATCGAACTCTTCTGGATAATACGTATCAAAAATTGATATGTGGGTGGGGGCATGAATCATATCATGAGTCATAATCTTTTGATTCCCCTGTTTGCATGTAGGTCCAACCACCCCAACAAAGGGAGGGGAAAAGGATTTCAGTGCATTCGTTGCTGCTGTGATCCAACCAGTCGTCACGAATTCAGAATCGTCATTGATACGCACGATGTACGTCGCTCCATAGTCGAGTGCCGCTTGACATAATTCGTTGAAGGGGATACGATTGGGACGATCTCCGGTCGGATCTTTCCGTATCGAGACATAGTTGACAGGTATCGGTTCGAGTTCTTCATATATATCCAAGCCGGCACTATTTTTTGGTGAAAGACGATGGTTGATATCCCGTCGCCAAAATTCATCATCGTGATCATAGCCGAGAATCAGTTCCACGCGATACCTCGCGCGTTCTCTCTGGGTGATAGTTTTGTAAATAGACGCGAGGAGCTTCTGCTCCATGAATTTAGCAGGTTCATCATTGCCCGATTTGGTGCATGCAACGATGGCGACGAAAGGGGCATTTTCAGGCCGGCTTCCCCCGCCCCCCCCAAACCCGCGGCAATACCTCGCAATGTTCGTGACGATGAGGGCGGCACAGGAGGTTGCGAAGAGAATTCGAACCCGCTTTAAAAGCAACGGGGACTCCGCCGATGGAGTTTGTCTCTTACGTCGGTACAAACTGAGGACCTCCATCGAAATCTTTTTTATTATCTAGAATGTGCTGTGCAAGATAAAAAAGGCTATGGAATGCATGGTGGTGTGTTGTGTCTGGTCGCTGTGAGCATGAGGCCTCACATTATATTATATTATTTTTTCGTGGAGGATTACCTACTTTTCTTATTGAATTCCTAAGTATGGTACATACAAGAACTTCCCAAGCATCGAGAACCTTGGGACACCAAATCAAATTGGGAGGAAGGTTGACAATTTCAGTTGTTGGAATAGTCGCCGCGGTGTGTCTGTTCATGTCTAGAGGCATCGCCCTTGCCATCAATTTTGGTTTGACGTTGCAATTCCTTCGGACCGACCCAGGAGCTTATATTTGTATGTTTTACTGCATGATGGTATTTTTTCGACGTGGGTACGATACAATGTGCGCGAGGGCATTCCAAAGGCGATTACTACGGAGCTCGTCATATACACAGGGATGTGCAATTAATCCGCGTCATATCCTATACAGGACTTTGCCCCTAGTCCTGCCATCCTCCAGATACTCGTGCCCCGCAGCAGCCTCCTCCAGTCGGAATACCCTATCCACGACGACGTCCAGCCTGCCCGTATTCACCCAATCGAACACCTCGTTCGCCCTCGACAGTAATTCGTCCCTACTCGCGACGTAATCGTTTAATTTCGGACGCGTGACGTACGCGCTTCGCGGTAGCAGGCGCAGTACGGGAAAGGGTGGCACGGGACCGGAAGCGTTGCCGTACGATACGAGCATGCCACGTACGGATAGGCAATTCAACGACAACTCGTACGTGGATAGTCCGACGCCGTCGATGACCAGCTTGCACATGACACCGGACGTGACGTCCGATACCCGCGAGACGACGTCGATCGACGAGTATGACGCGTACGATTTTCCGGGCTCGTTCTCGAGTACGATAAGCTCGTCGCAAAAGCCGAAGGCCGCCTCCGCGCCGCCCGCCACCTTGCAACGCGACGTTACGCCGATGACGCGATATCCCCGTATCTTGCACATCTGCGCCGTCCATCGTCCGGTGCCGCTACCGACACCGTAGACCAATACCCAATCCCCGGTCTTGGCGATGCCATATCCCACCGACGACGAGAGGTAATGGGCCGTCAATCCCTGTATCATGCAAGATACGGCGATGGGCATTTCCATGTACGAAGGGACGCGCACGAGCCTATCGAGCGGCACGAGGGAATACTCGGCGTACGATCCGACCAATGCGCCGTATGCGACGCGGTCGCCCACCCTGAAGACGTCGTCGGCGGCAGCACAGGAGGGGACGGGATCATCGTCCCCCCCTACTGGACGATGATCACCCCCTTCGTCGTCGTCGTCGTCGTCGTCGTCTCCCGGATTCAACCCCGCGACGATGCCACCGCCCTCCTGACCTAAGACGAATGGACACTCGCGGGGATACAGTCCATTGCGGTGGTAGGTATCTATGAAGTTCAATCCTGCATATTCGTTCCTCACGAGGGCGTGACCACGTGGCACGTAAGTGGGGGTGGGATGTTGTGACCTGTAGGATAAGACGTCGATCCCACCGGTGGATTCCACCACCACCGCCTTCATCGTGGATGGGATCATCATGATCCTATTATATCTACAACGATGATGTTCAACATTGGTCTCGTCTGATATGTTGAAAATAATATGTGCGATCGCAAGGCGGGAAAGTGTGGAGCAGGGGTTGTTTCTACATCATGATCCAAAACAGATGAAATTTACACAAGTGGTAGTGTAGTGTCAATGAAAAAGTAGCCGTTGGCGTTCTGACTTTTCGGCGCGGGGCAAGCAAGCAAGAGAGAGTACGATACCTAGAAGATTTACGACAAACACAGAGCAAAGCAACAAATATTAAAATAAAACACAGGAAGGAGAATCATATCATGGCGTCCGACTGAAGAAACAACGCATAGAAAAACAGCAAGGTATCGTAGGCACTCCTCTTTTAATCCAAACGACAATCGAACATCTCATCCCGGGCAGGCCATGACGACAATGATGGAAGAAAATGCCAATCCGAACCAAATCGTCGCCGACGAAGACGTCTTGGGCGCGGTGGGGGGGGGGGGGAAACCCCCACGAGGCGGACAGAAGAAGCGCGTCTCCATCTCACCCAAGAGGCCAGCCATCCTGTCCCCCGCCGGCGGCGGCCGTCGCGGTCGTCGTCGCAGCAGCTCGCACTTTGGAAACGTAGGGGCGGCGAGGGATGACGTCGATGACATGGACGACGATGCAGAATTCACCCTCGACGGGGCCGCGACCATCGATGGCGGCGGCGGCGGCGGCGGCGGCGGCGTCGATGATGACGACGACGACGATGCGACGAAGGGGAAGAGGGGAGGCGCTCCCGCCCCCCGGCAGCAGCAGAAGCAGCAGAGGCGCCGTCGTCGATCCTCGGCTCGCTTCCTCCGTCTCTCCTCGGGCGGGGGCGTCGTCGGGATCGACGGTGACGCCGCCGACGGGATCGATCAGGACGGACCCGACGGTGGCATCGGTGGCGGCGGGGGGGGGGGTGGGATGGACGCCCCCGCCTCCACGGAGCACCTCGGCGAGATCTACCGCCGTGCCATACAAATGAACGCCGAGAACAAGATCAACGCGAACAACAGCTGGGGGTTTCGTCTCATCGAGAACATGGACAAGTTCATAGTCGACGACGTCCTCGGGGGGAGCGGCGGCGCCAACAATAACGACGTCGACATTGATGGCGGAGGGATGATGACGACGGGCGGTACCACGGGAATAAGCCCGATGGACGAGCTGCGCGCGGTAAGGAAGATGAAGTCCAAGGACGAGAGGGGCAGGGTGAACTTCGCGAAGGCGAGCTGCGCCATCGACGCGTCCGTGAAGATATACTCGTACAGGGTCGACGACGTCCACCTGTCGTCGTTTCGTGTCCTCGCCAACCTGAACAGGTCGGACGTGAGTAATGGCAAGGACGACGGCGTCGAAGGAGCCGCGGGCGACGTCCGCGGGGATGGCGAAGATGGTGGCGCGGAAGAGAAGGAGGGCGTCGGTGGCGGCGGCGAGAAGATCGCGAAAAGGAGGACCGTGACAAGGGCGGCCGACACGCTCGAGACGAACATGGGTAAGTGGAATCCATCTTTTGCTAATGATCGACTTCCATTGTATATAGTAATATATATATTTTCGCATCCCACCTCGTCCCTCGTCCACTCCCCCGAATTCGGTTCCCAAATGAAAATCTTCCATGGTCTCTCACGCCGAATTCGACACACCCCATCCTCCCCCTTTTTCCCATCCGCTTCCAGCCAACATCAACATGTCCAGGCTCGACTCGGCGTACGACATCGATCCTCTCTTCCACAAGATGTCCAAGTCTTTCGATGAGGGTGGAGCGAAGGGATTACTCCTCGGGAACCTCGGCGTCTCGGAGCGCGGTTGTCGCATCGTCTTCGACTCCAAGGAGGACGAGGAGGACGTCGTCGACGTGGTAGTTGGCCTCGAGAATGCGTCGACCACCTGGAACGAGCGCGAGATCGACGTGTCTCGGCTCGCGTCCAAACTCGCGTCGGCCCTCGCCGCGTCCGGACATCGCACATTCGCCACGGTGCCATTCGTGCCCCAGCTCGAATCCCTCCGTCGAGATTACGCCGCCCTCGAAGAGGAGGGGTACGTCATTGACGAGAGGGACGCCGCCGCGACGGCGGGCGGACGCAAGAGGCTGAGGCTCTACGATGCGCCGTGAGTTTTTTTTCTTGGGTATCGGGAGGAACGCGTGTTCTTTTTTTATTTGTTCATCGAGATGAATGAATTTCGCCTCCTCGATTAAGCGATCGATCCAATACATCGGTATCACTCATTTTATTCTTACCCGGAATGATATTTTTCTCTTCGGAATGCGTAACATATCAGCGATGAGGAGGAGAAGGAGGCCGAGCGGTCCATCCACGTGATCGCCATGGAGAGGAGTCGGGGCAGCATCCTTGGTATGTCGTTCGACACCAACTTCAGGCTGTCCATGGACATGGACGACGTCGACGATCCAGAGGACGGGGGGGGTGGGGTCGGCGACTTCGCGACCGAGGATTTCGGCGGGGATGGAGAATTCGCGCCTGATACCGCAAGCTTCGGTGGCGAAGGGGGATTCTCGCGGAACGACGACATCAACGGTCCTCCCCCGCCTGGCTCGTTCGTCGATCAGCGATCGTACAATAATACCAAGGTCCTTCTGGACGCGCTCTGCGACGGCGATGCTTTCTACGAGGGCGCCGCTTCTGGGGGTAATGGCGACTACGCGTTCTTCGACATGAAGAAGTTCGAGAGGGCAACTGACGGAAATTTGTGGGCAGGATCCCAGCATTGGAAGAAGAAGCCCGTTCAGGCCAGGAAAGACGAGAAGGGGGTAACGGGAATGAAAACTGTCATGTTTGATGATGGACCCGGGGAGAAGAAGGAAAGGAGGAAAGCCGTCAAGAAGGATCGCATGTTCATTGATATCGGAGAGTCTGCCGAGTGAGTTCTCACAGGGAGTATGCTATTGTCCGTTCATTGGCATGATGCCATGCAATTCCCACATTACTAACAACGAGTACTCGATTTGTCAACATTGACTCCTGCTCTTTAAGAGTCAGTGCAATCTTCGAAAAGATGAAATCTATCAAAGGGAGCAAGAAGGCGAAGAAAGATCAATACCAGATGCCACAAGCCGAGAAAGACTTCCTTCTCCCTCCCGATGCAAATGTTGGCATAGCACAGCTCACCAGGCTCTTCTCTCGCCCGAATGCCGTTGTTCGTAAGAGCAGTGCCAGCAGCAGGGAGCATGCGAGCAAGACAGTTGGATTTTATGATGTTGAAGTTAATCCACTGGGATTTGACAACGACGACTATGACTTCGCCGAAAAAGATGACGGCGGATTTACCTTTGCCTACGGTGGCGAAGACGATGAGCCCAGAGATGATGATGCAGATTACAATATCGAATTCGACGAAGTCCGCAAAGTCGAGAAGATCGACATCGCCTATGCCACCGTCGCCAAGAAGGTGGACGTGCGTCGTCTCAAGCAAGATTTGTGGGCCGAGCTGGAAGATAAGACCGCCTGGTCGGCACCTTCAGATGAGCTGGACGCCGTCGAAGAAGAGAAGGGGGATGATATTTATGAGTTGGAGCTTCCCAAGGGTGAGCCTCGATTCGTATCCTTTAAGGAGACAGTGGAGAAGATGGAGATGGCCCAAAGTCAAAGTGATGTCACGGTTTCCTTCTATTTCATCTGCTGCTTGCATCTTGCCAACGAAAAAGGCTTGAAACTAGATTCCACCGGCCTTGAGGACTTTATGATTTCCTTGGATGATGGATCTGCGCCTACGTTTGGAACGTTTGGTGATGGATTCACCGAGACTACAAATAAACTGTCTGGTTCCTATTCCCGTAAAAAAAGAGATATTAAGGCTGTGAGCTATGATGAGGAAGATGAAGCGTAAGAGATTCGCGGTCGGGAGTGTAATGATTGAAGTCGTGTAGGCTTTCAAATTTTCTTTTTCTACACTAGGTTTGAACGAATGCATAAGTCATATTTAAGTAATGTCATCAATCAAGCTGAGATTCTGGCTGTAACCTAGGAGTAGATAGCGGAGACTGGTGCGTGGCTCTAGTGTGCCATTGCTAAAACTGTTGCCCTCAATTTGCAACCCCCAAATTGAGAGAGCTTGTCTCAACTTCAAATAGTGTGATGACCTTACTATGTCCGGGTGAATCAGGTCAATGTGTGAATTGTTGATTGGGACAGAAACAGAGACCAAGGACAAACAAATCATACCTCACATCATTTTTGTCATCCTTCAATGCACAATCAATAATAATTTGTCAACCTTGGATTGTTGATGCAGCTCATTCTTCCATCCCATCTGCACAAAGGATAGTGTATTATAGCTCAACTATAACTTAGTAAACAAAGATTAATTATTTAAAGTGAGAGGCTCTGATAAAAGCCCTCTCTCACGCTTCCATAATTCTAGGGTCTTCTCCAACAAATGGAGGTTGCAATGTACTTCTGGGCTCCATGGGTGACCGTAGACTATTTTTATTGGGGCTCTTGCGCCATCATCCTTCCATCCTTCCTTGTCCGCCCAGCTCAACTTCTTTGTTGGTCTGTCATCCATCAGGATTGTCACTTTCAACATGGATCATGCCTTTTTCAATGCCTCATCATGCTACTCATTCAAAGTAACAATGTGCTTCTTCTGCACATTGATCTCGTTCTTGTTGGTGAGACCAGCCAACTCCACCCTGAGAGATAAGATGGCTTTGGTGTATTCTGCTGCAAGTCTGAGGAATGACCCCTTTTCTTGGTTTTTATCAACAGCCATCTCAGCACCAGGATTTCTGTTTGGGCGGCTGGTGCATTCTCATGAAGGACCTGAGTACAGTGACAGTGCCTTCTCACCGCATTGGAAGAGAAGAAATCTATGGCATTGCACAAACTGCCAACTTCAATGCTGGGAGAATGGGCACCCATGCTCTCTTTGGGTGAGTTGGTACAGTCAAAACTGCCCTCCTCAAGGAAGGAGACACAATGGAAACACAAGACAATGCAGCCCCAGTGGTTGTTGTGGGAGCAGTTACTGCTGGATGTGAGTTCTTCTTTTTGTTTTCATGCTCATGATTTGACACATGGGACAAATTGTCTGCCTTCCTTTCCCTGTCCTCTGGAAAAAGTTGTTGTGGATCTAAGTTTTAAGCTCTTCCTTTTGTTGGGAGGTCGTAGTGCAATATAACAATGATTTTTATTTGACAGAGCATGATGCAACCCATAGTTTTTGATCATCTGCACTAGTCTTCCATCAATCACAGTGTGATGGATCCTTGGTTTCCATTTGACCTAGTCTTAGTTGTAGGTAAACCTAGTAAAGTCTCCAACCCATGTCCTTAGGGTGAAACTTGAATATTTTGCAAGCCATGTTGCCATAGTCCTTGTCATACTAGCTCTTTATAGTTCCCTCTTTCCACAGAGCAGTGGGGTTCAGGGGGGCAGCAATAATTGACATGCTGAATGATTATGAGACATGATGATGATGTGGAGTAAGTTACAATACTCTACCTCTAGATACAAACCTCTCTTTTACATAAGAATGATAACTGATAAAGTTAAAAGGAAATGTTCTAGTTTTGGCAGGAAGTTTTGACTTTTGACAGACAAAAAAATTGGTGAAGGGTTGAAATGTTCCCCAACCAATTTGACAATCATTTAAACTTAGGATACACTGTTAATTCAAAATGCTGTTTAAGCAATTTGTGTGTTCACATCCAAAGCAGACATTGTAACTTGGTGCCATAAAAACATCAAAGTGGATATACTATGGAAATCCAATACAATCGGACTGATGTCAACAGCAGGAACTTGCTCCTGCCAATTGTGTGCTGTGGAGAGGATGCTCATTGGGCAAAATCTCCGCAGCACATACTGGAGGAAGGGTCTTCTCAATTTGAAGAGTGAAATGCATGGTGTATGTAATGTAAGATGCGGTTCCTACAGTTCTCATGATCCAGTCAGGAAGGGGGGCTCTGATAAGGGTGAGGAAAAGCCCGAAAACAGAGCTGTTGTGATGATAAATACGGAGGGTTGTATTTTTTTGACAACGATTAATCTACAATACTTCTGTATGTATGCTAATGCAGCATTTAGCCCTTTGGGATACATGTGAGGAACTTAACAACTTTCTTGGCCAACTTCTCTTTGGGCTTTCCTAAGGAAACCTTAAGTAGAATTTACTACCAAGTTTAGCAAAGTGATGGACTCCATCACTCAAAAATCTTACACTTTAGTGGTAGTTGCTAAAGATCTATTATCATAATCTATTAAGTCCCAACCAACCCGGAATTATATATTTATATCATTGAGTCATGTTAGATACACCTAGCAAAACCTAATATGAACAAAACCCACTAACAAAAATTAAAATGTATTGTTTCAAAACAACACCAAGGCGATGATGATGTCGACCCCAGGCTCTCCCCCCTGTCACCCGGAAATATATGAACTGCACTGGCACACAAACAATTGCATCAAGCTCAGTCTGTGCTCTGGGTGTGGCGCCATTGAGCCAATCAGATTCATGATCTGGAAGCATCAGGGTGGCCTTGCTGCCCCAACTACCATCAGCGCACACATGAATCAGCCACAACAAGTCAATTAGTCTGCTGCTGCCTTTGAGTGCCACCCCACGTCCCCAGGACAAGCCAATGTTGTCTGGTTTATCCTTGGCCATTGCAAATGTCTTGAGCTTTAAAAATAATATGACCAATTAATTAAGGGTGAAATTTTAACAACACTCAATTAATCAAAAAAATTATCCATGGACCACACTCTTTTTTTACTCATATACCAGCCTCACTAAAAAGTCAAATTTAAATGCATCACCAAATCTCTCGAAAAAAATTAGTTATTGATTTTCCCCACTTTTCTCTATCTTGAGAGGCAGACAAAGATGCCCATCATGATACCAAGACAGCTATCTTCCATCAAGAATTGTACTATCCATTAACCTTACATATTGAATATTGCCTAAGCTATCTACCTCACCAATTCTTAATATATTCATTAACAACCACACCAATTAGGAATACTGCTATTTATTAACTCACCAAATATCAAATGCTTTGCTTTTTTCACCTAATAACCCCCCCCCCCTTTATCTCAACTTGTCTTTGTCATTGTTGTCCAACATCACCATCAATGGATCCGCAATAGATGCAGCCATTGATACCACAACCCTAGTCGATCTGATTGCCATTCAACCCTATGCAACTTTTGCTCCCACAATGATTGCAACAAAGTATGCCACAAACAACAGCAATATAGGGGGAGGGACAAAAAAGTTTGATATTATCGATATTATTCTTGATCGCAGAATCACAGCATACAAGGTGCAAGATCCAAAGTCAGGGGAACTGTTGCTGTGCAAGGAAGCTAACCAGCCTGTGATACCAATTGCAATTGGCATCTGCCCAGGTTGTTGATGTCAACATCACTTGGTGAGATTCTACCTGGCAGATGAGAAGGAGAAGGATGACTACAGGGATGAGCAATAGAAGAAAATAATTAGTGAGGCAAATGGATGGTACAACCTACTTTGGTGCAGCTGAGAGATTATAAAAACCTATTGATGAGGTGCATGAATACATCATTCCTTCTACATTGAGGGTCATCTGTGGAAGAGGAGTGAGAAGGTGCAACAACAGCCCAAAGGCATGCAACTGACCCAACCAGTATCATGGTAATTGGTGAGACTATTGAATAGCCATTTTCAGAAAGAGATTTGGTGATGCTAACAGACATTAAAGTTTCATTTAGTGAGGCTAACAGATTTACAAATTGTAATTAATGATATTTAACATCATAAATTTTGAATTGTGATGCAAGTGAATCATATAAAAGGGTGATGCTGGAAAATTACAAAAAAAATCAATCTTGAGGCTATTTGATGACTAGAAAAAGAGTGTGGCCCATGGATAAAAATTCTCACAAATTGGGTGTTAATAAAAAGTTTTTCCATTAAATAATGCCATGTTTAATAATCATATTGTATTGTGATCAATTAACATTTAACAACCTTACTAGATCATATGACAGATTACAATGAGCTCCTTGTCCTTGTCCTCAACAACATTGACAATATCATCAAAGCAAACTCATCCTTATCCTCCAACAAGGTTGATAAAAAACAATGATGTCGCTGATGACAATATCAAAATTATATAACAACAATTTTGATATCATTGAAACAAGCTTGACAATAGAATCTTGATTGACATCAAACAATTGATACAATTACTAAGATGACACTATCATTCATACAACAATGATTTTGATATCGTCAAAAAAGCTTGTCATAAGTATCATGATTGACATGAAAAAATGGATATTTCCATGCATTGTGCACCATCTCAACTGTGATAGCCCACTCAGCTACAATGATCCACATTGCAACTAGGCAACAAGCAGGGCAGGAAATTAGCTGGTTGGGATCTTGCTCCATCATCCATTCATGATATTTACTGCAAAACCTTGACTTCAGGGGCTTGTTGCACCCCATGTCAACCAGTTGCACCATTGCAGTAAAGCTGGGAGGGATGAGTTCAACTTGTACCCCAAGTGCTTGGATCATGTCAACAACCAGCCATGTCTTGTGCACAGTACTAAAATTGTCAAGGAGAAGAATCTGAACAATCCTGCCGCAAGGATGTTTGCACAACTTGACTCACTCCAATATTACATCTTCATCAAAACAGGACTTTTCCTGGCACAGGTAAACAAGGTCAGCATGGAATGTTGGAAGCTCATGCCTTGCAATCATTCCATCTTGCTTGCCTGTGGTTTGAGAAAGAGGACAGAACAACACCACATGAGTATTGTATTATATAATGCAGAGGACATTGTGCAACTCACCTTTAAACACTACAATTGACTGGAGCTGCACCCAGAAGCAGTGATGCAGGCTGCAACAATGACATGCTTGCTATCAGCTGATCCTGCAGCCTGCAGGATATGCATAGTATTGATGGTGTGTGCCCTGACAATGTTATTACTTGCATGCTACACATTGCATGGTAGACAGGCATCTGATCCATGATGTAGGTGGGGAACCAATGTGCTTCTTTGAGGTGGGGGCGGATGTACTCGAGGAAGTCAAGTGCCTTGGATTCTACTTCTTGAGGGTCATGCTGTGATTAGTGGGTGACAATACAGTGAGTTAGCTTGTTCTTTGCCAGGAAGCAGGAGAGGCAAATCTTGGTGCCCTCCTCACAATGTTCAAGAACTTTGGGCTTCAACTTGCGAGCCACCTTCAGTAGGATGAAGCAGTTTATCTCAAAACCCTTCTGATGCTACATCCAATGAAATTGAGTAGATCTGTTGCAGCTAAATTCAAATATATGGCATATTCAAAACTACCTGCCAGTAAAATATTGAATATCAGTAAATTTGAATATACATAAGTATATTTGAATATGCATATGTATATTTGAATATACATGGTCATTTTGTACCCTAATATTGAATATAGGCCCCCTGCAACAGCGGACCGGTAAAAATTTTATGGTTGTCAAAGAGAACCCATAAATTCAAATTTATGAGCCATCTATTCAAATTTATGGGCTGTGTCAACCATCTAATATCAAATATAGCAATATTTTTTCCATATAATGCTGACATATCACCGTATTCCATATTAGGGCTTATCTGGGTTTTCGAGTATAGCGATATGTTGGCAATTTACGTCATATTTTATTACCATATTCAATAATACGGGCTGTTTTGCCTTGTAATATCAAATATGGAAATGCCATAACTTTGATATTAGATGAATTAAATTCAAATTTACGGGCTGATATAACTATGTTACATCAAATTTGCCCTTCAAAAAAGCTTCACAAAATGACCAAATAACCCGTAAAATCAAAATTATATGCACGTTTAACCCTTAAATTCAAATATACGGAAGAGCTTTGTATGTAACTTCAAATTTACCATTATTCAATATTAGCTGGTACAGATCTTGTTCATTTCAGCAAGCACACTCATAGGACCTGCATGAGCGGCCATTTTGAATGCTCTCTGATGATTGCCCTGGAGTTCCTTGGTATTCCTTGACCACATGCAAATCATGGTAAGGTCAACTTTGACTATTGCAGCTGCTGAAAAAAAGAGAAACCCTCCTGCTTCAACTTCTCAACAACAGAAATGATGATAATATTCTCTGCATTGATGATTGGTGAACCAAGTCCAATTTCCTGAGAACCCAAACTCATACTTCTCACTATGGTGAGTGGAGGCAAATCCTCCTGGAATGCTGACAATCTTCATGATGGGCTCAGAGGAGGATAGTAGAAGGGGAAGAAGATGGTAGTGGAAATGGAGTTGTGTAGGGGTTGTATGAGTTCATGTGGGGTGTCTCCTCAAGGTAGCTTTTTAATGTGGAATCTAGTTTAGAATATGCCACATGCACCCAGCAGGCTCTTTGAAGGTGTTGTGTGCCCCAGTGCATCAAGTAGGGATCTGCCATTTATCCACCTTTTCAAAAAAAGTCCCACCATTTCCATTTTGCAAGCTACTTTTGGCGGGAATAGGTTTAAAACATTTCTGGCAGGAATAGCTAGAGCAAAAAATTCTTCCCACCAAATCTCATTTTGTGACACTTTTGCAGGTGCCAGGGAGTTTATAGAATCAAAATCCTGAAACTTTTTAAAGTAATCAAATTCCAGAATACTCCTTCTAGACAATTTTTTTGGAATCAAATAATTTTTGAGCCCTCTCACAGACAGACCACAGCCACAAACAACAAACAACATCCACCCAACACATTCTGGCAGTTTACATTTACAATTAATAACCAAGTTGTTGTCACTCTGAGCCCACTCCCCAGGTGGGTTCTCCAAACTCCAAGCCTAAGCTTGCAGGAGTAGACTTGCCACCACCTATTGAATTATATGCCAGATCAGAATCAGGACCTTCTTGCACCAACTTCTGACTGCAGACTCTCTTGGCACTTGATTGTCATCCAATTTTCAATGCTATTGCTGATTAAGCATAAAGTTAGAAATGACTGGACAGAGCTCTCCCACCTGATGCCCAGCAAAACAATCAGTGACTAAATGTAACAAAGTGAGTAATGAGGGCAAAGGAAGTCAGTTTTTGGCTTCTGAAAATAAACTTCACACCAATGCTAATCCAAGAGAAAGAAAGTGTGAACAAACAATCGAGAAAAATTGATTCAACAATCAGCCACATTACATCCCCAGCCATTAGCAATAAATGAGATGTGAAAGACGAAGAGAAGATTTGGCAACAGCTGATGATCAAATAGTCAGATTTTCTTCTGAGTAGGGGGGTCAAGAACATGAAGGGAAAGAGTTGCAAACAATAAGAGAGAATAAGGAGAAGGTAAAAATGATGTGGAGGCATGATAAGGAGCACTTTGTGAATAGAGTAGAATAAAATGTACAAAACAACCAACACCATGGAAAGAGAGACTGGGGAAGATGCCACCAACAAGACCAGTGATTTGTAAACTGATTCAGAGGGAGGGAAATGAGAAGAAGGAAATGAGAAGGGGGGACTTTCCTCATTGAACAAGTGCAGCACAATGCCCTGTGCATTACACTGCTATTTTTATTTATTCTTATTCATCATTTCATAATATACAATTATTAAGGAACTGAAAAATGATTGAACTTGTTTTGCACCTGTGCCTTGTGCCTTAGAGGTTAAGGAATAAGCAGAAAAGATAATCTCACTTGGCAAATCATGCTTGCACATAGCTACTATTCACACGAGTGCATCATAGTAATCAAGAGTACCAAACTAATATTAGCTTATGATGCACAATACATAAATATGCCTCTTTTGTTAGTGTCTAACTAGTATGAAAAAAATGCACTCAATGCCTGTGCGCAAGTCAAAGCATGAGTAAAGTGGCTGATTTTTTTTTGAAAAACCCATGACACCAAGTGGCCTGCCGCACTTACACGGGATCAATAATAAAATAAGTAGGAACTATTTGTCTATTTATATAGCACCTTTGGCTTCCTATGTACAAGATTTTCTGTTGTCTTTGATTACTTTTAAACAGAGCATTCCATGGTAGTCAATCTGTTACAAATAATGTAGATTTGAGGGTTTAAGAACCAGCTAATGTGAGCTGGTGTGACAGCAAAATCTTTAAACATTTTTTCCCACCAATCCCTGAGTGTTTCATTTTTTGTTGTGGTAAGTTTCATAGGTCGAATGAATTCAATGGTTGTAGCGGAGGTTTCTGAAAATGACCGCATTGCACCACAATAGAATTCTTTTCTGTTTTAATTTTCTGACTAAATTAGATAGATTAATGTCTGGTTCTTAAACCCTGGTGTTATGTACAGAATCCAACAATTGTGGGATTTCCATTTTTCTCCCAAACTTCACTATGGTACTATCATTTGGTCATTGCTAACAAAATGTTACAAAAAATGGTCCATCATCAAAAAATGATGATTGGAGGGTATTTCCACCTCCTGCCAAATAGAATTTTGTCCAAGACAATTGGGATTTCTTGTGTTTTATTCCCATGATTTATTTTTAATCAAAAGGAATTGGGCTTGGTGAGTTCCTTCAGAAAAAAACTAGTATGCTTTTGAGGGGTTGCAAAATCATTGTTTTTCAATGATTTGGCAACTTGCTTTTCAATTGAATTCCTTGCCAACAAAATCAACGCAAAAATGACCAAGTACAATTTGATGTGCAAGAAGCTAATAATTTCAAATCTTATTTGATCATCCCTAAATTTGCTTTGGATGCAAAGGTGTGGCTTCTCAAAGTTGAAAATCATCATTTTTTGATGGAATTTGATGTAGACACAATTACCCTACTTCAGTCAGGGTATTTTTTGGTGGAATTGTTTGCTCCCCGGTGGGAAAAATTACCCAAAAATCCCACATCTTTGTGCATAGGAACTGTATGAATATAAAAATTCCACAACTTCCACAACATACAACAAAAAATTGGTAGGATGCCAGAGTCATCCAACACTGGCCTCTGCCGTTGCCCACGACCCTCTAGCATCCATACCAAGGCAATTTGCTTGCTTGCCACACCATGGGCCATATTGGGTAAACATGGTTTGTTTTTTTATGCAAGGGGGGGTCAGTGGTGTTCTCTTTTTTTCAATTCATTTTGAAACAAATTTTCACAGTCAATGGAGATGTCCACCGTGGTTACCAGATGGCCACCAAACGACATATAAAAATGCAACAACCAACCAAAAACAAGCGGAATTCACTGGGGGGGATGGGTCAGGATGCATGACCAGAAGGAGATGTAAGGGGAGAGGGATTCAATTGATTTTGGGGCATTCAGGTTGAGGCATATTAAAAAATTAAATAAATTGGATGAGTTGACTAATTTATTTTTTCTTCGCCAATTTATAAAAAAAATAAAAACCTTTGATGATGCCCTCATCCAACCTATCTTGAAGGTGCTACTGCAAGGTTTTTTTTCTAATTTGCCATTGACATGCGGTTGGACCCAGCACTTGGTTCCACCATGGGAATGTTCTTTTTTGGATGGTTGGGATACTAGATAGCAAAGAATAGTACTCTTCCTATGTAGGAATTGTACTAGAGCTAATTGTAAGTTTTTTTGAGTTCATATCACTTGTACCATTTTCTATTGTGATCTAGTTTGGTATTATTACATGTCAACACAGTCGAGGTTCTTGAACCCCAATGTCTACAGTAGTATCCCAAATATCCTAGTATCTGAAATACAGCATCTATTCCCACAATTATGCGCCCAACTAGGATATTTCTTGGTTGGAAATTCCAATTAGATTCCGATTTCTGGGAGGGGCGGAATTCAGAATTCCACTTCTGATCTCGGAATTCTGAATTTTTTTGTGGAAAAAAATTGGAAAACCTAAAAGCTGTTCCTAGTGAAAAATCAAAATTCCATTTTTGATT
Organism: Cyclostephanos tholiformis; assembly: GCA_036939975.1. NCBI lineage: Eukaryota > Bacillariophyta > Thalassiosirophyceae > Thalassiosirales > Thalassiosiraceae > Cyclostephanos > Cyclostephanos tholiformis. Next base: position 926 of record JALLPB010000178.1, on the reverse strand, counting down.
CCGGAATTCCGACAATTACATACGTAGAAACTTAGTTTCATACGAAACCACTTGCCATCAAATGCTCCTGCCAAAAGGACTTCCACAGGTTCTCTTCCGTTTCTTGCCAAAACCTGTGTCCTTTTGGTGGGTTGATTGCCACGCCTTTTTTCAACTGACAAGTCAGTTTTTTGGGTAGTCAATACCCCACCAGGTGCTCCTTCATTCATCCCCATCCCATCATCAGATGCCAACCCTCAACACCAGTAGACGTGGCACACCCTCCCCTTGCAATGAGTGTTGTGGCTTTGTTTGAGTTTGCCGGCAAGCCAGCACTCTTTTGGAAGGGGGGAGGGCAATTTGTTAGATTTGGGGGATCACCGGCCACTGACTGAACTCACCCCAATTGTCCCATCATTGTCATCATATGGCCACCCCCCCCACATTGGTGGCCATGCCACACCATATGTGTGCAATGGGTGGCAGGGCTTTGTCTAAAATGGCTTACAATGCTAGAATCGGAGGTGGTTGTGTGAGGTTTTGTGGGGTGATTTTTTGAGTGGTAGGGTGGGGGGTCAGACCACCACCCAAAACAATCTTGGTTTGTCTGGTTCTGGCTACCGGCCGACTGCCACCCAGAAGCGGCAGATGCATCACACTAGACAAGAATGATTGGTGATGCAGATTGACCTGAATCCACCAACGATGTAAAAATTGGGGGATATTTTTTGTAGGGGGATGGGGATGTAGGGGTGTTATGGTAGGTTGGGTGCTAGGATGGCCATGCTGTGAACCCTTAGGTCACCCCCCCATGTGCGTTACCTCGGGTAGACGAGAGTAAAGCAACAATAAACTAAAGATGAGTGATAATTGTGAGCTTAGAGTACTGGTGAAGATTATCTACTTATAATCTTGGGAGAGATACCTGGGCGAATGTGTGGTTGGCC
>JALLPB010000177.1:0-21165 GCA_036939975.1 Cyclostephanos tholiformis | reverse complement strand
TAGTAATACCATTTTCGTATTAAAAATCTTAAAATACCAAAATTCCTGTGCTCTCATAGTGATACGCGCGAAAATTTGTAACTCGGTCGAAAAAAAAGGTCCATTGCAAGGGACAAAACCAAGCTTTGCAATGGTCTCATCGACAGTAAGGAGATAATGTTTGACACCACAGGTCGACTTATTCATCGTCTCATCTATATTTTGCTCTCCTCATTGGGAATAACTCGAGGACGGGAAGCAGACGATAGAAGTCGTTTCTTATATGCAGACGATCCGGGCGCCAGCGCCATACTCGAATATCAGCTCCACAACGCGCCGAGCGAAGATTATTCTGGCGACGAAAGGGAACGAGCATCAAAGGAGCAGCCGGGTTCTGAATACGATGAGGAAAGGCATATCAAACCGTATTTTTTGCGTCCGGATAATAATTGGCCGCGAGTGGTTCAATATTATTCGCCATGGTGCGGGTGAGTGCTATCTGTAATACACTCGCAGCCGCCTCGCAATCCGTCTGCCCAGCTTATTAGTTTGGCGCTCGCCACGCAACACCACGACATGCATAGACACTGCCAAACTTTCAAGAGAGAGTACATCGCTCTTGCCAAAGAAGTTAATCATCGCCTTCCCGACGACCAACCAAAAATAAATTTTCACGCAATATCTTGTTCCGCATACCATTGGGTTTGTATGCAAAGTAATGTCAAGACATTCCCAGCGATCTTTGCATTCAAGGCTAACTCAGGAGAGTTTCGGCTTTTGAAGGAGGAATACATTACCGCCGATAGCATTGCGGAGGCGTTAAGCGTTCAGCTGAATGCTCCTTTTATAGAAAATAATTTAGAATTGGAAGGTGACGGCTATGATGAGTTTCGTCCAGTCGACATTCTTGGGGCTTCATCGTATAGTCTGACACGTACAAGAGATGCAGTATTCAATGATGCAGCTCTGTCATTCATGCACGCATTAAAGACTGGAGTATTCTCTGTCAAAGAAGGAAGGCAGGCTCTGAATTCCATCCAAAGAGAGGTTTTTTCTAACTGGATTGACCTATTGTATTGGACACTGCCGCCAACATGGATGTTGCACACATTGATCAATGACATACGGAATAACATCGATTCTGTCATGTCGAGCGAAGAAAATCTGCTGTTCATGGTTGAGAGGCATCGAGATGTTGTTAATGGTGGAAACATGAAATGGAGTGTGCAATGCAGCAAATCTGACGATCGGGCGGGATATTCATGTGGGCTCTGGAGCCTATTTCACATTGTTTCAATTGGCGTTATTGAGCGACACAGAGCTGTGCTTGGGGCTAGGGATCAAGTGTCGACGAAGTTTGTCGCGCAGACTGTAAGGAATTACGTGGAGCAATTCTTCGATTGTGCAGTATGCAAGGAATACTTTTTAGAAATGTTTGATAGATGCGGATTTAATCACTGCCGACGATTTAAACAGCCGCAAAAGCTCCCTCCTCGAGAATCGTGGGCAGAATTCGCAATGTGGCTTTGGGAAGTTCACAACGATGTGAATGTTAAGTTGGTAGAGGCCGGGTCACAACGAGAGGGCGGCAATGTTGGCATCTCAAAGCGCAAGTCTAATTTATCTGACTGGCCGACGGTAAAGCAATGCCCATCATGCAGGGATGATAAGGGCAATTGGAAAAAAGATGCTATTCTTAGGCATTTGAAAAAAGAATACTGGTGTGTTGTATTTGACTTTCTGTTTTGGCGTTTTGATGTTTTAAGTCTCGTTTGATCAATTTTGCTTTATTAATTTGCAGGCCGGCCGGAGTCCAAAATTTTCGCTTTGTCGTGCTGAAGAAGAAGGAGGAAACGAGCCATGATGAATCCTCCGGCTTTGTTTCATTTTTTTTAGAGAATATATTCTACCTAGTTCTTGCAGCTGCAATAATCATGTGGTCCAAAAGGCAATTTATTCATTTCACTGGTCGGCACAAAAAGATGGATCAAGATTATGTCTAGCCAAATGCTTCTCTAACTTAGTTAGTTTTCTATCTCAGTGCATTGTTTATAACTCATTATGACTTCGGGCCACCGAAGCTTGTGTCTCCTCGATTGCCTCCAATGCCGCCACCAGATACATGAACAAAACTCCCAACAAGAAAGAACCAATTTGCAAAAGCCGCATCACTGCACTAACATCAGCTTCGAGCACGTCGGGAAGAATTGCTGCCGATGCAAGGTACAAGAAACCTATCGTAGCAAACGAAAAAAAGTTAGACAAACGTCATCATCGTATCAAGTGCCAAAATTTTTCGAAAGAAGTTACATACCTCCTGCTGTAAATGGGAGTAAGACATCACTCCCCAATCCTTCTATAATATGCCCAGAAAATAAGCCAAAGGCAGTCCCCATAAAGGCGGCTATAGCAGTAATAAACTGGCATCCGATAGCCATATTTCTAGTCAATCCTGCTCTAACCAATGTAGCGAAATCGCCAAGCTCATGCGGTATTTCGTGCAAGAAAACTGAAATAGATGCCAGTCCCCCTTTGGATCTCAACAGCGAAAACGCCGATGCTGTCCATGAAATGAAGGACCCATTGGATTGCGAATTTGGCATTTGAGTGACGCAAAACGTGGCCCCAATGGCCAAGCCGTCTGTGAAGTTATGCAACGCATCGCCCAGAAGATTGAGTAGGACGGAAGAAGTCAGAAAACACTGCCAAGGCCTGGAATCATCTTTCCTATTGACCTTCACATTGGAGTTGTGGTGACTATGATTATGTCCACCACTGCCCTGATCTTCGAGCGATCGAACAAAAACATCCAGAATAAAGAATGTAGAAAATCCCACGATCACTCGTAGACCAATACGCTCAAAACCGTCAATGGGGTCATTTTTGCCATCCAAAGAGTCGGCGAAACAATCTGGCAACGTATGGAGAAACACATCACCCAATAATCCACCGACTTCGACATCGCAAACCGTTCAAGCCGGAGATTATTACAGTTAGGACAATTGAGGTGAGAAGAATGGCGTATCAACGAATAAGCACGGGGAGACAATAATGTGAGGAGACTTGACATAAAACAATGTGACGTACCTGCTAAGGCTTGGCCCATCGACAAAATCGTCCGACCACGATAATTACTTGAGTCAGAAAATCCATAGTTGGGGAAGAGAAAGAGGAGAATATTTGGCGCCAAACTAATGATACCGGTTGATATGAAGGCCGCGGCTATTGCAGAAGGGTGCGGAGACATCGCGGAGGAGGGTGCCGGTAACGTGATGCAAGAGAACCTTTAACCTTGTATGTACCTGATCTAAGGCTCTCTCATATCACGATCTACGATCCTCATGTGAGGAAATTAATAATGGTTAGAGGAAGTACTAAGATAAGTATGGTAGTAAGAGGTAAGTCTACCCCCCCATAAACAGATCTTCTTCTTACAATTTTTTTGGTGACGTGTCCCACTCAATTCCACCTCTTTTCTAGCCCACCCAGCAAAAAATAAAATATTGGCACAAAAAGATGTGCCCTCTACATACAACATTCACCTTCATTTCAGTCAAAAACTGGACGGAACTATTCTCTCTGTCGAGCAGAAGCTGTGTCACCTGCCAGCTGTTTTCTCCCAGTCGTGACAGCTGTTGGGGCACATCATACAAATAGCAATACGTAAATCATGTAATGTCTATGTAACTCACATTTTTAAAATAAATGTCTTCAGTTTAATTTTTCATATAAAATTTTACACTCATTTACTTGCAGCTAATTTCTGAATATAAATCAGAGAATGTCATAGGTCGCAATGAAGACGGACATGTCGTAGGGAATATCTCCCTCGCTCTCTCCTAAGGTAAGTAGAATCCCACCAATAGCAGCTGCCCAGCATCTGTCATCACTTTTCCCATTATTTTTTTGCCATGCATAGCACTTGAGAGATGTGCAATGAATCACAAAAAGAAACAAAACGCATCACATCATGAATGGCAACGAAACGAAAAAGCGCAGCGGAGGCAACAGCCTCACGTCAGAGAATTTGAAACTATGTAACCGAAGCACCATGAGCGGCAGCAATAGCGGCGGATCGACGACCGGTTCCGGATCCGATAACAATGGCGGGGGGACGTCGTCGTCCTGTAATCCCGCCGTTGTCACTGAGACTACGAACAGTCACGCCAACACGTCGTCCGGATCGGGCGACGATCGCTCCTCATCCGCATCCGGCGGCGGCGGATCGGAATCCAGATCGGGATCCGGTTCCTCCGGAAATGATATCGACCGTCGAAGCAATGGCGAGGCCTCCGGGGAGTATTACTACGCCGGATACTCCGGACCGAGCCTTGCGGGAACGTGCGCTGGTAATAATGATCAAGCCGCGCCCGTCGTTGGCGGCGGCGCGATCGCCCGAGGCGGCGACGTGGTACCGGTGAACCGGAGTAACATGCCATCCTTCGTGTCTTCCTACCAGGGCGCTACCTGCTTGGTTGCCTCGTCATCGGCCGCCACCGCTGGACCGCAACTGCTTCATCATCACCCCCAACATGGAGCTGGGGACAATGTCACGAATGAGGTTACATCGCTACAAGTTGCCGTCGCGACCGATGGGGAGGGATCCACCCCCCCCTCGCATGCGTTCGAGAGCTTCCACTCGCGTTACCATCCCAGGCATCACCATCCCCGGCATCACTCTAACTACCAGAATCGTGCCGTGGATGCGGTCGGCGTCCACGGTCGACTCGCGGATATTGCCCCATCTCAAGGAGGACTCGCGTCCGCCTTGTCGGCTAGGTCTCATCATCAACCAAGAGGTCCATTCCTAAATGGCGTACCCTCCGCCATTAACGGACCATTGAGATATAGGAATACGAACAACCACCACCGCGCGCACCAGCAGGTCTCGGCACCGTTCAATCACTGTGAGTTTAGACTTCCCCAGTCCGACGAACGTGCCGTCCTCCAGCGCGTGCCCAGGACGCATGCCACGGTGGTGGCGCACGACTTGCCTCCGCCTCCCACGAGTTCGGATGCATGGTCTTCCACATCGAACGGATCGTCATCGCGTTCACGAAGGCGAACCTCCTCCGCCGTGGCCGGTAAGAATGGCGTTAGTGCCAAGTTGTCGCGCCAGCCACCAATGGTCGCCTCGGTGCGATTGGCGAATGGCGGTGCCATCGACTCCGTCGGCATCAACGACGGGTTCCTTTCCTCGCCCGATTCCTCCGAGGCGCAGTTGGACCAGAAGAATTCCCCGGCGATGCACGTTACCATGGACGATCCAATCTTGAGGAAGAAGATCAGTGTCAAGCAGCAGCATCAGCAATACAAGCCAGGTCCTGACTTCTCCAACTCCCAAGCGTCTTCGTCAAAGTCTGGCGCACCCGTCAATAGTGTTGGCGTAAACTCTGCCTTGAAGAGAAAGATATCATCGATGACTCGTGATGGGACAAGCGATGATTCTTCCGATGGTACCAAGTCCGACGAGGGATACGCAGCCTCATCCGAACGTCAGTCTGGTTCGGGAGGAGATTCGATGTCATCTGACGATGACAACAAGGAAAAGATGGCCTCGTCGGGGAAAGGTGCTGGGGGGTTCACTTTGTCAAATGGTAAAGTCGGGATGACAATGGCATCCCAGTCCAATTCGAAGCGAACTGAGACATCCAGCATGTCCTCGTCAGTCCTCGCGGACTTCAGCTCGGTAATGAACGAGGAAGGTTCAATCGCATTGAATTCGCTATCGAGGTCTGATTCCCCAAGGTCTTCGTGCACATCAATTTCTTCTAATGGCGAGAATCATTTGAATGCATCCCACAAGGGTGCGCGCGACGATGCCAAGGCCGAGGCCAGGTCCGATCAACATGCGGCGGAAGGGTCTAAGAGAGACTCCGCTCATTTCAATGCCTCCTCGTCTGCCAAGGCTCGCAAACGACCGAAGTCCAAAGCTGGGGCCAAATCCTGCGCTGAGTCCGACGAATTTAGTCCCCCTAACAACGTCATGAAGAACGGCCTTTCCATTATGGAAAGGCTCCTTCATCAAAAAGTTCAAACAGCAAACCACCATTATCATAGTCGCAGCACTGGACGTAAGATGCTCGAGAAGAGTTTTTTGAGCGCCAAGCGCGATTTATCAACCGCTGATGCGTTAATAACGACCCTGTCCACTTCAAAAATAAATTTTTGCGAGGACAAAACCTCTCATCGCGGAAATCGAGATTTTTCGTCAAACGAAGAGGCCTCCATCTATTTTTTGGGTCACGATGTCATGGCTCAGGTGGTGTCCTTTTTGGATCCTCCCGAAGCATATTCGTTTCTTACAACACCGCTCTCCAAGACGTGGCTGATTACCTACACGGCACCTCAGGAGCTTTGGAAGATATTGTGCACATCGGCACCTTTTTATGCCAACCTGGACGACGATAATGGTAGCAGTGACTCATCTTCATGCTCCTCTTTCCCCATGTGCAATGACGTAGAAATGCGTCACCTCTTCGGGAGATACCGTTTGTTGTACACATCTTTCATCCGATGTATGAAATATCTCAATCGCCTCCAAGATGATGCGCTCAATGGACGCGTACCGACACTCTACACCAACTCAAATAAAAATGACATTTATCCGTACAATAAGGACACCAGTCTAAAAGCTTACTTTGCAAAGGCACGTCGTCTCAACCGTTCTAGACTGCAGAATGGTGGGTCAAGAAGCAGCAGCGATGCCGCGTTATCCTTAACCACTGAGAGCGGCTCTCGGGGTAGCAGCGAGAAAGTACCTCAGGATGGATCTGGTGCTGACGCCTTGTCGAACTGTTCTCAACAGATAAACTCGTCGCGACGACTTGGTAGGTCCATGTTGACGGATAGACTATTGAGACCAACCCAAGCGGGAAATGTTGATAATGTCAACCTTCCATGGTCGTGTGCTATTTACTCAGTGGTCAATTGGATGGTGGCATTTGCTGATGTTGAAGGGATTCAGGCGAGTGTTTGAATTCGTCTTGTACGAAAGAATTGACACTTCTCGACTCTGCTCCGTTCTTACACAGTCCCCTATCCCTACTTCGCTGCAGATTATGTGTCTTAAGTGTCTACCTTACCTCCTCGAAGATGAAAGTCAAAGAACAACCGCCCAGCGAGCGGGACTTACCGACAGCGTCCTCCGAGCCATGGTTTTATTTCCCAATAGTATTGAACTCCACACCGTTGCATTTCACACACTTGTTCTGCTCGCGAGGCCACTCGGAGGCAACGAGGGAATGCTCTTCCACACAGCCATGGTCAACACACGTGGCATATTCAACAATGGGTCGAGCAGCAGTAAGAACGGGATTGTAATCATGCTCGATTCCATGAGACGTTTCGCCCACGACGAGATCTTGCAGGCAATGAGCTGCTGGTCATTGGTGAATGTCGCATTGACGCCATTACAGAAGAGTATGTTGGTAAAATTGGGTGGGCTGACTGTCACTTCCAATGCCATGTTGCAGCATCCGTACAATGCGGAGGTACAGTTTCGGGCACTCTTTGCATTGATAAATCTTGTCATTCCGAGTGAGTTAACTTTTTGTTGAGATTTTTGTCACTTTTGCAATAAATCCGATCTCACAACAAACTTCGCCATCGTTTAACACCTTCACTACAGCCGAGACTCGGCCCGAAGAAACCGAAGAAATGCGTGAGTTTGAACGAGAGATATTTCAACAGCTTGGCGAGGTCGGAGAGACAAGCGAGATGGAAATGCTAAGTGCAAGCGTCGGTCAGATCTCCAACCTCGTCGTAGTGGCCATGAAGAACTTTTGCAGCAGCGAAGCTATACTCAACAGGGCGTGCCTTGTGCTTCACAATTTGTCATTGAACGAGGAGTACCACAGCATACTCCTCTGGACGCCTAACTGTTACCAAATGTTGGAGTGGTGCCTCGGAAATTATCCTCATGATCATGTCTTGCAACAAAGTGCGGGGGGGACCATTCAACGGTTGAATGCTACTCTCAGTTCCAATGAAGATCTGCGCGAAAGGTTCACAAATTCCATCCGGGCGCAGCAGCAACATTCCTTAGAAATGACTCGGCAGGAAGCGATCCTCCTCCAAGAGCAGAGGATAGACCAGCCACAGATGGATGCTACCTGATTCCGGTTGTTGTACAATAGAAGCAAAAAGTTGCGATGTCTAAAAGCTTTTTCCCTTCATATGAACGGGATGTAATATCTAGGAAGTCATTATTACGATGCTCTTAATATCGATATGTTGCACAAAAGTAGCCCGAGACAAGTCGAAATGCCTCAAAATCTCTCATCGTAATTCTCCATTCGAGTAGGGAAATTCATCAATCCTTTCAGACCCTCCAGCGGCTTCATCTTACCCTCAATTATGTCTGCCACGCCAAACAGTATGGGATACTTCATACAAGTGGGGGCATCGTTACATAATGAGGAATGATCTAAAAGTACGCACAAATCAAATCTGCCCGAAGAAACGTACCTTCAAATCCAATCTGTACCCTTTACATCTATGCTTTATCATCTTCACCAAAGCGATGGAAGTGTCCACGCCCTCCGCGACTTCCGTCATGGACGCCCTTATTTCCTCCGGTGTTTCGCCCTTACCCAGACGGTAGCCGAATTTGCGATTGCGTGAGAGTGGACCGAAGCACGTGCCGAACGTATCCCCAACACCTGCATTACAAAAAAGGGTATTGTTTTTCCCCACGTCAAAATCGACGGGGCAAGTGAAGGGGCGCATGTCAATCAGTTTAGCGGCGTCGCGAACAAAGGGGCCGGGGAGTAACATGACTCGAAAGCGCGTTAAAATAATACCTTCCCCGAAAAAATATCGACGGACCGCAATATATATATACTCACCCGACAATCCAGAGATGGTGCTAGGCCTCGCGCCGAGGTATATTCCCAGCCTCCTCATCTCGCCGCATCCCCTGGTTACCAATCCGCTCATGGCATTCGTGCCCAAACCCAACCCCTCGCACATGCCAGCGGCGATGGCGATCACGTTCTTCACGGCCCCCCCCACCTCCACGCCTATGACGTCCCTGCTGGTGAATACCGCGAAGTCTTCCCCGGACATCAAGTCCGCGAGGTCGTCGGCGAGCATGATGTCCTCGCTCGCTATGACGACGGCCGTCGCGACTCCCTCGCATATCTCCCTGGCGAAGGAAGGACCGGAGAGGAAGGCGTAACTCCGATCCTCGCCCAGGCACTCCTTCAGTATGTCCGCCATGAAGCCGAGGCTGCTGGTTTCGATGCCCTTCGACGCGCTCAGGATCGGCACGTTGGGGGGGATGTATTCCCGGACCGTTGCGAGATACTCCCGCGTGTACTGCACCGGCACGGCGTGGATGATGTACGTCGCATCGCCCAACGCCGACGCCCCGTCGGTCGTGGCGCGGACTGTACGGGGCAGGCAAATATCGGTCATGTACTTGGGATGACGGTGGTTGTCGTTTATGTGGGATGCGACATCGTCCGATCGCACGAGGAGGGTCGTCGGGACGCCCTTGCGAGCCACGACCGTGGCCAGTGCCAATCCGAAGTTGCCACCGCCCATGACCGTGACTCGGACGGGATACGGCGGGGGAGAGTTCGACTTCATGGCAAGGCCGAGGGAGGAAGACGACGACGACGACGACGATGATGATGACGGTGATGATGATAGTGAGGGCGAGATGGACCTCCATATCCCCCTCCCATCGCTAGCACTTCTCCTTCCGTCGCCCCGGCCAATCGACGACGGAGGTGTCAATATGTTCGGTCGCGAGGGGGTGAAGGAGGGGGCGGTAAACGCGTCGGTGACCGTGCGGGATGCGAGCATTCCCGACGTCAGCATCGCAAACGCGGCCAAGAAACGGCCAAAGCGTAAGTCTGGCTTCATCCTCTCGCCCTTCCTTTTATTTTAGGGCGGGGGGGGTGCTGGGTCCGAAAAATCAAAACAAAGTTGGCGAGGATATCGCAGGGCGATGCTCTATCAAGAGTAATGAGAGAGGGGGAAACTGCCGATGCCGAGGGTGATTGACTGTGCCCTGTTGGTCAATCCGTGGGAAAATGTCGTTGGGCGTCAATGGAGAAGATGTATTGTCCTCTTTCCCTCGTCCGTCGTCACGTCGTCGAAGGCTGTGTCGAGCGAGGAGGAGTTTTAATTGCCAATGCCACCGCGATTTTACCACCCTCTCCTTAAAAAAACGGAGTGTGCCTCGCGCTCGTGTGACGTCACACGATGGAAAATAAAAGAAGTAGGTAAGTGTAGTACCATAATAATAGGTAGTACTACCTAAAACATTTGAGGTAAATAGGTAGGTAGAGTAATCTACATAGGTAGTGCACCTACACTACCTTCCAGCCCAATTAATAATTGACCCGCGTTCGACCGCCGCCCGCCACGCCATTTGCTTTTCGTCGATATCACCCGTCGCATGGCGAGACGATGTCGTTATTAATATTATTACCAAGGTCGCTTTCGCCATTCAGCCGCCCCTTGATAGATCATTCATATTATGGATCGAGGCGATTCAGCCTCTTGACCAGCGGCGGCCGACCACTGGTCAACGTCAAAACCGGTAGCATAATATGGACGCATCATAATAATATAATGGGATCGACGACGAATTCGTCGGGATTCCAACGAAGGTCCTCCATCTCGACCACCCCGCCCATACGCGTGATGGGATGGATACAGGATAAGCTCAAAGAGCGCGCTCAGACTAAGAAGGCCGCGAAGCTGATAGATCAAATTTCGCTCATGGCCAATTCCCCAACTTGGACCATCAAGATGTTCGCCGACGAGATCGACGAGACGTTGTCGTCGTGGCAGACGAAGATCCCCGGCGCGAGCAGGACCAGCGAGCTCCAGGCCGCGAGGGATACGCAGCAGGTGGTGAAGGCGATGTTGGATTACTTGGGAGACGGGGTAACTCCCGAGGACATTAACAAGCTGGACAGGAAGCAGAAGCTGAAATTGGTAATCGCATGCAAGAAACCGATGGACGAGGTGGACAGGGTGCTGCAATCGTTCAAGCAGATGTCCATAATGCATCGCATACTGAGGTACCGAAAGGAGAACGGTATTCCCCTGCCCACGGACGAGGATGGGCTCAGAATGGCCATGCAGTCGGACGGGATGAAGGTTTTGACCAAGGAGGAGAAGGAGGAAATGAGGGAAACTTATGGTAAATACGCATTGGCGAAGGCGGCGGGGAAATCTACAAGGACAGCTTGATCGAATCCAGATGCTGAATTTTTCGGTCGATAAAAATGTTTCGGGGCAGGGATTGAACCAGAGGCTGTAGGCTGTGATCGTGATGTACAGTCGTCGCTTCCATCGAATGCGAACCGACTAGTACTGCCGGGTAAATCTAACGAAAAAAATAATATACTCCAAAGAAGGAAAGTCTACATGTGTGTGTTTCTTAATTTTGTGGCTAACTTGAGTAATTCTTCGAATGATCATAGCTCATGTTTTTCTTTCGGAGGGAGTAGTTATCATTATAGGTATGATGTGTCCTCATACTCCCCAACCAATGCCAATCCTGCTACCTTACACATCGCACAACTGTCACATGGGTACAAGATAAAATGCTGTCTTCTTGATAAAATGCTGTCATCTTCTGCCATTGGACAGCGATGTCACTATTTGTACCCATTGATCAAATGATTCTTGATTTCTAAATCAATTTTCTTCGTTCTCTATTCTATGGGACCAAGGTTACCGCACGTACTGGGACAAATAATAATATCCACAACAAAACGGACTTACCTTAGTCTGTCTGTCGATCTTTGGCAGAGAGAGATTGAGGAGATTGAGCGGGAGGACGATTTATCATGGACGAATCCGAGCAAGATGTTGCAGGTCCAACAAGACCCACGTCGATGAGAGAAGTCCAATGGACCGACGATAGCATTCGCTGGGAGGGTGGACTACGGGTGAAGACGACGTCGGACGAAAGACTCGTCGACAATGGGGAAACCGACGACGAGGAAGACTATGTGGTCGATCCGTTCAAGTGAGGGAATAAAAAAGTATAACGCACCGAATACTGGGAGACCCACGTTGTTGCACCAAGTGTTCGTCGCCCACCCCTAATTCACTCGTCATCATCCGTCGCTCTGCTCACGCGCACATGCATGTATCTATCGAAAATGAAATCGATTCGACATCCCGACGATGTCATCCCACTTTCTCAGGGATCCCGATCCGTTCGAGAACTTTTCGTTCCGTTTCGAGTTACCACCGAGCGAGGGGGAACGGCGAGGGGAGGAGGACGAGGAGGGGGTTGGCGGATTCATCGATATCCGATTACGCGGCTATAAAACGGACGCCGACGAGGTATGGCAATCGACCGGCCTCACCCTATGGCGTGCCTCCGACTACCTCTGTCGATATCAAATGGATAACCTGGTCCTATTCAGGAACAGGCGGACGCTGGAACTCGGCGCCGGATTGGGTCTCAACGGCATACTCGCCTGGAGGAGCACGTCCTCGTATCCCGATTCAACAGTGTGCATAACGGATGGGGATAGCGATGCGCTCGTTCACTTGAGGGAAAATCTGATGAGGAATCGAAAAGACGGCGATGACGACGGGACCATTGGCAAGATATCCTGCCACCAGCTGATCTGGGGGAAACAATCCTCGGAGGAGTTTCTCACGCACATTGCGAACGGACTAAAGTACGACGTAATATTGGCCTCGGACATCATCTACTCCGCGGTAATCGTCGAGCCTCTGTGGGAAACGGTCAAGACTCTACTCAAGGGACCGAACAATAGTCGAGGTTGTCAAGAGGAGGATGGTGGAGTATTCGTCATGGCATATGCAAGGAGGGAGCTCCCCGTTAGTATAGAATTGGTGCTGAAGACGGCGATAGAATACGGTTTCATGTACGAGCTCGCGAAGGAGAATCACGATGAGGGCATTTGGGTTTACACGTTCCGCTATTCCCAAGGATCGAGCGGGACGACCACGTGAGAGTGAAGATCTAAGCAGCCGTCCAAACGGCAATTCGCTGGCACCCCGCGCGAAGTAGAAACGCGAAATCTGAAGTCATCTAGTGCAAGCTTTTTCTGACCAAGAAACGCTAGTAGAGCTTATATAGTAGTCACCATACAACATAGCCAAAGGTCCGCCATCGCAAAGCAGATAAAGTGTTTCTACTTCAAATACATCATCTCCCCGCTGGCGGGGGCCGGGACCACCCCCCTCCTCCAATCTCCGCTGCGAATCTCGCTACTGCTAACGTCCGTGATCCCGTCCACGGGCGCGTACACCAGATCGTCCGCGGTGTGCGTCAGGTGCGGCTCCTGCCTGTAGTCATTCCCGAACGGCTTCGGTAGCAGCCAGTGCATCCCCACCGTGACGCCCTTGCGCGGGAGCGGCCGAAACTGCCCAGAAGCGCGCGCCGCCTTGAGCCTCTCGGCGTTGTGTTCGGCGAACATACTCCTAAGGGACAGAATCTGATCGGCGTTCGTCATCCACGAGCCGTACGACGTTGCCCTCGGCACGCGGAGTTTCTTAACGGACGTCGCGAACTCCGCGAGGCACGCCTCGGCGGCCTCGGCCATCTGTTTCGGCAAGCTCGGGCCGATGCGCAGCTTGTTGAGCCTGCCCCTAAAGGACGCGAACGTCGCATCCCGCAACGCCGACACCTGCATCTCGTACATGTCCCCCACCTCCGCGTACAGGTTCTCGCGTAAATCGGCGCGTATGCGCCTCGCCACGGACGACTTCTTGAAACGCGGTTGAGCGGCCGACGCGGCGTCGACTGCGTCGAGCGCGCGTCGTATCGCGGCGTCGGCGAGCTCGCCGAATTCCGGCAAGAGCGTCGTGCCGTCCCCCGTCGTCGTTCGGATCGTGTCCAGGCATTCGCCGAGGGCCGACCTCGCAAGCGGACCGAGCAGCCTCGCGGCCGCGAGGTCCACCGGATTCGTCAGTTTCGGGCACTTCTGCTTGACGGGCACCCTCGACGACATTTCCACCACCGGACCCAAATCCTCGACGAGTCCGGCGTTGACAACGTCCGATACGCTCGACGCCACCTCGCTAGGCTCGCGCGCGCTCGGCGAGTCGGGTGCGGATACGGTCCCGCCCGCGGGACACAGGCGAGTCTCGACGTGACCTTCGGAAGCGTCGAGGTACTCGATGCGATCGAAGACGTCGCTGAGCTCGGTGGCCCTGCCGGATACGCCGGCGGTCGG
The DNA here is from genome assembly GCA_036939975.1 of Cyclostephanos tholiformis. NCBI lineage: Eukaryota > Bacillariophyta > Thalassiosirophyceae > Thalassiosirales > Thalassiosiraceae > Cyclostephanos > Cyclostephanos tholiformis. Next base: position 6,997 of record JALLPB010000177.1, on the reverse strand, counting down.
CTGTATGATCGACGCGAGCATCTGGGATGCCGCCGCCTCGAACTGACGCCTGGCGACGGCCATCGCTTCCCCCCTTTCGTTCCCGCCCTCGATATCGCGAAAGACCACGAGGAGGGTGGACGGCCTGCGGCGGAACCTCGTCGTCGTCGTCGTCGACGCCGAAGACGACGACGCCGATGCGGCGTCGGTGGCGGCGCGGAACGCCAGCAGCCTCTCGAGCGCCGGACCAAGGTAATCGAACAATCCCTCTCCTCTCCCCAGGTCGACGGCATCGGCGACGTACACCACCGTGCCGCCGCATGCCACGACCGTCGAGCTGATCTCGCTAGCGGTGGCGCCGAATCGCGACGTGCAGGGGGGGCAGGCGATGGCCACGCCGGAACCGCCCTCGTCCTCGTCCTCCTTCTCCCCCTCCTTCCTCTCGTTCTTCGCGTCGTTTCCGCCGCTCCTTTCCGCGTCGAACTTCTTCCCGAACGCTGTCGTGATGCCGTACTTGACCTCGTCGTCGTGTTCGCCATCGCCCGTCACGCCGAAGAGGGAACGGAGCAGTCTCGATCCCTCCGACCGGCGTACGGATTTCGACGTCAGGAACGCCGCGGTGGTGACGTAGCTCGCTCCCTCGGCCTCGAGGTCCTGTATCACGGTGGAAAGGGACATGGGCAGGCGTGCGTCCGTGGTGGAGACGACGTGGGACGTCGCGATGGACGACGACGACGACGACGACGACGACGACGACGCGGACGATGCGGCGTGGGCGAATAATGGTCTTCCCCCCCCGAACCGAGTCGTCATCGAGGCCACGAGGAGGAGGGTCAGCGAGAGCGCGGCGGCCGCGGTCCTCGTCGTCGATGGCGGTATCATGTTGGGTCGTTGTTGTTGTGGCCCCTCGAATTTTTGCTTTCGCCTCGCGTCATAAAATCGAAGAGAGGTACGATACGATAGAGAGGTGTGGTGCCACTCGGCAGTCAACCAACACAAGGCGAGATCGAGAGAGGACGCACGGACGGACCGTCCCATCGATTGGCACACATCCACGTGGAGGAGAAGAAGCCACAAAGATACATACCTAGGTACGAGTTCTTAATATCTTTATGGTGTTCTCCTTCTCTCCGTTTTTACAATTACAATAGTACACACCATAATTTTTTTTTGGTGTAGTATTTGAGACACAACGACACCAACAAGCTCCGAAAGTGAACAGTGAGAAAATTGCCACAGGACAAAGAAAAATGGTCAAAACGAAGGATGGCAAAAACGTAACGAAATCCAGCGATAAGACGACGGCGGCGGCCGCCGCCACGAAGAATAATAACGATGGAGGAGGGGGGGGGGGGGGGGGGGGTAAGAAACTCGGACTCGACGAGATAGACACCCTCTTCGCAAACAAGAGACAAATGACGAGGGAAATGCAAGAGCGCAGGCGCACGGAGGAGGAGGAGTCGCGAATCGAACGCAAGCGACGGAAACGCGCGAGGGAGGAGGAGGAGGCCGAGGAGATCGCATTGCGGGGCAGTTGCTCGTCGTCGTCGTCGTCGTCCTCCTCCTCCTCCTCCTCCTCTGCGGCGGCGGCGGCGGGGGGGGGGGGGAAGGGAGATGCCATCGCACCCTCGCACCTGCACGAGCGAGCGACGAAGATGAAGTCGCTCACTTACACCCGAGAGGATATCGAGAGGTTGAACGGGAAGAAGGCCGACGATCAAGACGACGACAAGATCCGGGGAAAGGGGGGTGAGGCCAGGGACAGATGGGCATCGGACGGACTCGGCGGCGTTTTCAACGGAGAGGGATACACGGGACGACGGGACGGGGGTGGACATCGCGTATTCAAGGCTCATTTGATGAATAAGAGAGGATTCGGGAATAGTCCAGATTGTCCCTTCGATTGCGATTGCTGCTTCATTTGATTATGATGTATTATTACATTGCATCGTATCGCATTCGTTTTTCGTTTTTGTCCATTGGTCGGGGGTATGGTATGGCGGGGGATCCTTTTTCTCGCGCAAAGATCATCAAGAGCTCAAACATAATTGCGAAAAATGTTCCACCATCAAGTAGTCTTTGAAGACAGGTGCAACCCAATAGCGGTTCCGTTTCTAGAGAGAGGGGAGGCTACGACTGGTTCCAAACACAGAGACTCTGCGGACAGTGAGCATTACTAATTTCTGGAGTCGGATTCAAATTTTTTACAAGTTAATCCAGCTTGGTGATGTTTCCACCTAAACTGTTGCCATTGCATTTTCTTTTCTTCACTCGTTTCGAGTCGTAACATAACTTTCTAAGATTATCAGCGACTTATTCCATTGACATCGTTTATGTCAGCCTTGGCTCCCTCTTTGATGTTTGCTGCTATCATAGGAGGCACTGCTCATGGTAATAGACTATCGTCCTTTGTGGTTCGTCCTGTGAAAAAATTTTGCCCAACTGTAATATGAAAGAAAAAGAAAGAGGTTCGATTGGTTTCAGAAAACTGTAATAGCAGAGAATGAGCTCGGTTCCACGGAAGCGAAATATTGATTGCGCACATTCGTCTTATATATATGAATAAAAAACTATTTTGTTAACTGACACCAGCAAAACAGCCCTGAATGCCCTCCACGGGCAGTTGCGAAATAGTGAGGGTGGGTGTATCACATGTTCTAGTAGTCTCGTCTTTTTCTGGTTCGTGGATAGATTGCAGCAGTCGGATTGAAACATCCAAGTATCTCTCCGCGGGGAGTGAGACGTGGAGAGATCCCAGCAAATGTGCGTCCAATCCTGACTGAGTACGGCCTGCCGTCTCGTCGGAGTAAATTGTATTCCGGATTTTTTTTAAACCCTCGCGCAGAGCTTGGCTGGTTTTACCCCATGCCTTCTTGTCGGGGATATCATGGTACGCTTGTGATTGCTCGTTGTATTGTAAGAATCTACCTCCGATGCTGCGTATGGCGGCAACGATGCCCTTTGATACTTTGCCCTTGTCATTCATGTTGCATCGGGCATAAATTCGCTTATGCATAGAAACCAACTTTCTGAATGTCTCATTTCCGGGTAGTCGTTGAATGCCCTGTCCACGGCCAGCAACGACGTCAAAACGAGTAAGTGCGGTGATGATCTGGCTGCTAGTTTGTTGAATAGGATGCTTTGGGTGGTTTGATAAGTCGGTTCTTGAGACCATTTCCTTTTGCTCGTCTAAATCCAACAGTTCACTGAAGTCCATATCAGTCCCCACGGCATTTAAGATGTTGTCTATCCCCTCGTATAAATAGTCATCTGTCTGCTGAAGCGAGACGTTCCCGTCCATCTTAAAGGGTGTATGAAAGGGTATCGGTTCAATGAAAAAATTGTCATCCATTTCCTCATATAAATATTTAATATTTGTCACTCCGTGGAAGCGAAACTATCCCGTCCATCATTAAGGTAACGCAAAATGGTTGGGATGGCAAGAGACGCGAGGTTGATGGATGCACGCCAGTCGGGCGGCGGCGTGAGGCAGGCAGGGCGGGGATCACGACTGATGTTGGTACGATCGCAGCCAGTCTTGCTCTTGCTTGCTCCTACTTCTTTTTACGGTGGGAATAAATAAGATTTTTGGATTTTTGGCGGGAAGAGGAATTTTGCCTGGCTCCAAGCCGCAAGCAACGACGGTGACGAAGCATCACCGCTGAAGCCTCAGCACATGAGAGAACGGCCGGTTATCCGCGCCGCTTGACCCATCCGCTCAGACTACTCTCCAAGGTGAGTGCGATACCATAAAACGCAAATCAATTTTTGATCTGCCTGTCAAGCCTCGCCAAAAGGTGTCCAATACCACTAAGAAACTGTTAAGCCTCAAACCACGAGGGTGGGAAATTTGAGATGGTAGCGAATGAGCCGGTAGAGAAAGTGAAATTAAAGTGATGAGGTAAAAGTTGTCAAATTAATCAGCAAAAATCAGCAAGTCACTCGTTTATGTTTAGAATTATGAGAGAAAGATTCGACATAAATCACCATTGCTCTGCTGTTGTACTCTATTTAGAGTGCTTGGTGGCTATGAAATTATGCAAACCTTGACATAGTTTCCTATCCAATACAATACAACGAGTCAATCCAGTCCATCATGTAACATGAACATTGTCTTCGTGTAACCTTTTTTACTATTAAAAGCTTCAGTGAACGTGTTATTCTTGTTATTTTTGTAGAGAGTCACGTAGACGAGGTTAAGTATTTCACCCCTAAATTGGCAGACGTGCTAATGGTACAATATATCCGCAAGAAACAAGAAATCATCGTTTGAGGGTTCTTTCAGGTAATCTTTGTTTGCTGATGACTTTGAAATGGATATCAAGAACTATTTGCTATAAATAGCTGCAACTTCATCCAGCAATTCCCTGCATGAAATTTTCGCACCGAGCTTAATGCAAAGGTTGTAAGCGCCCGCAAGCTTTCTATGAAGAGTGTAAACTTCCTCTGGCGGCGGGACTAATCGATGTCTCAGGAAGACGGATCCATGCTCGGATATCCTCGACGTTATCTTTGATGACTTGAAATCGTATGGCTCGTAACTCTGGAATGGCTCACCTAGACAAAAGCCGCTCAATTTATGTGCTTCTAACATGGCATCATTCTCTTCTCCCGTAAGGAAGCCCATACGTATGGATTCTTCCATCAGCGACTTCGCATCGCGATTGGCGTTGGCAAGGACAATATTCAGATATCCTCTAACAAAGTCCACGCTAAACTCTCGCGATGCACCGAAATCGATAAGGTAAGTCGTTCGCGTGCGCACGTCGTAGAGGAAATTACCCCAATTAGGGTCAGTCTGCATGAATCTCCACACAAATAGTTCGAGCATAGTCAATCGCATGATCGCGCGTCCTATTCGATTGCGCTCTGATTGGTCGAGATTTACAACCTTGTCAATGGTTCCTCCACGAACAAGTTCAGTAACCAGTATTCTATCGGTGCTCAATTCTTGGATTACCTCTGGAACGACGAATTTATCAGCCACAAGACTTGGATCGGAGGATATCAAAGATTGGAACCGTTTTTGATTTGAAACCTCGCGCCGATAATCGCATTCTACCTTCAACTCCTCTCTTCCCACTCTGATTACATTCTCGAGGAACAATCCGGGAGGGGCAAGACCAGTGGCATTTATGAGCATGGAAAGGTTCGAAAGATCAGATTCGATAGAATCTGCCACTCCTGGGTATTGTACCTTCACAGCCACTTTGGTGATAGTCGTCGAACTTGACGGAGACTGCGACAGTAGCGTCCCACGATGGACTTGCCCGATCGACGCCGCCGCGAAGGGACGATCCTCCAGCTTGATCCTCTCCCTCCAATCGCCACCCCACTGTTCGTCTAACTGTCGCATTAATTGATATTGTGGCATTGCCTCGGCACCCCGTCGTACAATCTCCAGGGCATTTGTCAATGCTGGCGGCGCGATGGATTCATCTTGTATGCTAAGCATTTGTCCCAATTTCATCGCCGCGCCTCGCATTCGCCGTAGCGAGTTGGACAGACGTTGAGCGTTGGCATCGTTCGACAAGACGAGAGGATCCGCGTTGTTGTTCGATTGTCCGAGGGTCCGCCGCGCTAGTTCGGTGACAGATCCCAGGGCAAGTCCGGCGCCAAGTGAAGCAAATCCAAGAGCACGTGAGATGCGCGACGTGGGTACGGCACTTCCTTCGGGAAGATTTTGCGCGTAATGTTCGTCGTTGTCGATCTCTGCAATCTTCGCGTCAAAATTCTTATGTGTAGAGTCGTATTGTGCTCCTATCGTGTGGGGTAGCTCAGCATAGTTGTTGTTTGGGTGCTTTATTTTTTTACTCTCAGTGTTCGTAAGTTCCTCATTATTCTTCATGGGGCCAGCTTGTTCTACTAATGCGGGATCTCCTGCTGTAGATGAGACGCTGCTAGTCTCAAGTTGCGCAATATCGTTCTTACTCCTAATTGACTCCAGAGTCATTTCCCCCTCATTGTTCGCATGGTCTCCATTGATATCCAAAGAGCTTAATTCTTCTTTGGATGCGAGAGCATTGATATCATGCGATTGCAGTGCAAATCTTTCGGATGTACCTGGCACATTATCAGAATGAACTCCAAGTTGCTGCCTAAGTCCGACTCCGACCGGATCTTCATGATAAGACGATTGGTAATATTTTCTGCCATCAGCTACAGCGTCGATGATTCGATGCACTTCCTGTTCCTTTGGTTGACTGTGCGCCGAAGATGACGACTGCGTGGCCGCCACCGCCTTGGCGACGGAGTCGGCCAACTCAGGCAAATGCTTCATCATGACGTTCGAGGAAACCTCCGCGCTGGATGCGAGGATTCGCGACGCTCCCTCGGATGCCACAAGTCGCACGCCCATGGCCACGCGGGCCCATCCATTGGCTGGGATCATTCACTGCTGTGTTTACTTCGGAGGGGGCATTATGCCTTCGTATTGCTAAAAATGGTACAAAGGTAGAACCATGGACCGCGGCAGAGAGGTAAAAAAATAAATGCAAGCTAAAGCTAGCAAAAAATGAACAAACCGACCATGGCAACCACCGTCGTCCTATGGCCGCCATGGTGCCCCAATCCCGGCGCCGCCGCATATGACAATCAACTAACATATTAAGCAATAAGACTATGTCATTAACATTAGGATTTAACATTATGAATCTATTAATTAGACCATTCTAATGACGATGCATCGATGGGAATTGTTGGTTGTGTTCTCCATTTTTTCACATAGGAATTCATGGGATAAGTACCGGAAAATCAGCGATAAGGTGACGATGAGCGTCATAGTCAACATTGGAGCCATCGGCTCAGCAGCCCATTGGCCGGATCCACCATTCAACCACGTCCGCCAGGAGGGGACATGATGTACACATGATGTGTGGTGGCGGCAGTGCCAAAGAAGGCGGGAAAGGAGCAAGAGAAGACAATTTCTCCACGATATGAATCATTGCATCGATCGACCATGGTTGTTATCTTTCGAAAGGAGGGTACCGAGAACAGGCAAAGAGGTGGATGGAAGGGC
>JALLPB010000176.1:0-21150 GCA_036939975.1 Cyclostephanos tholiformis | reverse complement strand
CAATGGATGTTGAATAGAGATCCACCACATCATTAATTACTGGATATGGATCTGTCGCAGCTAACTTCGAAGTTACGGCATATTCGAAACTAGCTCCTGCGGAATATCGAATATCGGTAACTTCGAAGTTACATACAGTAAGCTTGAAGTTACTGGTCATTTTGTGACCGGATATCGAATATAGGCCACCTACAACAATCAACCCATAATTTCAAAGTTACATACCTCTGCACGCCCGTAACTTTGAAGTTGCTGTCATCTAATATCGAATATAGCGATAAATCGCTATTGATACCCAATGACTTTTTGAATATAGCAATATATCAGCCAAATACAGCGATTTATTGCTGTATTTGATAAATTTTCAAACCCATAACATGTTGTTACGGGTCTAGGTAACCCGTAACATCGAAGTTACAGGTTGATCACACCATCTAATATCGAACATAGCAATTCTATCACTAAATTTGATTTCTTTAACCTCTGTATTCGAAGTTATGGGTTTTGCTAATCATCTAATATCGAATATGGCAATATTTTTGCTCTAATATCAAATAAGACCCTTACAAAATGACTACATTTCCTGTAACTTTGAAATTACGTTCATGAATGAACCTGTAACTTCGAAGTTACGACAGAGCTACATATGTATTTTTGATTTTACCAATATTCGATATTAGCTTGTACAGATCCAGGACAGACCAACACCCCCCATCCTGGCGTCCATGACAAAACAACCTGAAGACAAACAACTTGGGTGGAGTCCATCTACAAAATGTCATATCAAGACCGATGGGACAACGCAGTGGAGTGAATGGAAGATATGACGGCCGGCGCTGGATAAGTGTGAAATTGCAGTAAGAGTACCGGATAATGGAGACAAAATCAAAGCCAAGAGATAGGATCCCCTGGTGTAAGAAACAGACGAAGGAGCGGCCAAAGCAAGAGCTAAGAGATGTATGCTCCTGGCAAACAGTAGTCCAGGCAATAGGACGACCTTGACGAAAGATGACCCCCACTCATGTACCATCACAATTTGAGAGCCCCAACAGGCATCACTGTAGGAGGTGAGAGGAGACGTGTGAGATGATAAAGGTGGCTTGGCTTCTGTATAAGCCTCGACATCTGAAAAATCCAGGAAGCAAACATATGTGTGAACCGGATCTGTGGAAGATGATGTGAAGTGTATCCCAAAGTTGTGAGTCGAGTGAATATAGTGGAGAACGTGGAGAGCAGCACGCATGTGGCCAGAAGATGGTTTGCAATTGTAAGACGAGAGGAAAGAATGCACCAGCACTAAGTCAGGCCGAGTCGCTGTGGCCAGCCATCTGATGCTGCCAATGAGACTCTGATATGCTTCCGTCCAACAAAGTTGTGTGGGAGAATCATCAGCATTGATTGAAGGAGCAATAGAGTCAATTGGAACCCAGGAATGATAAGGAGTGGCCGTGGGGATAGTGTCCCAAGAATTTCGACAGAATTGTTCGACCAAGTTAGCGGCCAAGCCCGTTTGATTGAGATGGACATTGACTTGTGAGGACATCATGTGCCAAGAGAAATGAATTCCAAGAAACCACTCGACTAAACCCATATAATAAACTTTAACCCACTCCTGTAGTAAATGCTCAAAAAGTGATTCTACCTCAAGATCCTCCAAGAAATAAACAAAATCATCAACATAGAGACCCAATGATAATGGAACAGATGAAGCAGAAGACAATGGATCATGAGGGTCTCGCACAAACCCAGTGTAAAGGCACGGGTCGTGTGCATTCGGTGTGAAGCCAATCGAATGGAGAATTGAATCAATTTTCTCATACCAATGACGGGGACTGCAACGTAATCCATAGAGGGTCTTTTGAAGCAGCCAATATTTGTCTTTGGTGACATCCGGATCTTCCAAAGGAGCCTGGACAATTGTGATCTCCTCAGGGGGAAGAATACCCTTGCAGAAAGAGTTCTTGCAGTCACCCTGTTTAAGCCCCCAATGACATTGGACTGCGAGGCTGACAAGAAAACAAAGGCTGTCAAAATGGAGGATGGGTTCAAAACAATTGCTCATCGACCATTCCTGACTTTCACAATTGCCCAAAACAACTATACGTGATTTGGCCTGAAGGGGCATGAGATTTTTGTCTTTCTTAATGGTCAAAACACACATAGTTGGGATATCCCTTGGAGCACCCTTTTCCCGCAAAGCACAATATTCACCCAGAGTAAGGCATTTAAAAGTGCCAAGGCTTTTGATACCATTCTTCTCTTTGTAATAGCTCTGGAGCCAGATTTTGTGATCAGGGTGAGACAACACAAGAGCCTGAAGGAGGGAAGGTGGGCAATCCAAATGGAGATTGATAGCACTGATGATGTTGGCCACAGGATCAAATGTAGAACTACTCAAAGAAGATGCCAATGGAACAGAGGTCAAACAACTGTGGAGAAAAGTATGTGCCACATGGCTGGGAACCATAATGCCTTCAGTGCAAAGATCAACCCAGTTGTATGGGAGGTTCGGAAGATCAACACCCCAGTCCTCGGACTTTTTCTTTACATGTGTTTTAAAGCTGAACCGATAAATGCCACAAGACTTGCGGGTGAGAAAGCCTTTATGATAGGCGCCTTCGTGTTCATAAGTGATCCGACTATTAACCGAGAGGAAAGGAGGAAGAAGAGTGGATGAGCCGTCGGGAGAAGAATCCATAGGATCCAAGACCGGAAGCAGGGCGGCTGGGATAGACGAAGCCATGTTGGAAAGTAATCTCTTCCGAGGTCCAGTACAAACTGGAGGAAGAATTGAACCAGGACAATGAACCAGCCAAACAATCTCACCCTGCAAGAGAGATGACAGAAGCCGGGGAGCAATCACATTCAAATCCTTAGATGGAGGAGCATGGGGAGCAGGAACTATGGCACCCGAAAGTTGATTCAACAGAACCTGAAGTTGCTTAGAAATGAGAGCCCGATCGCTTGCCGAGAAATCTTCGAAGGAGTTTGATGAACTTGTTTTGCAACAAGAGATGTAAATGTTGGAAGGTCCAATGCCGAGTCATCAACAAGAGAACTAGGACGATCTGTGTTGATGAGAGAGCCATCATCCTCAATCAAAACCGGAGTCTCCAAAAGACCTTGCCCAGGGGAGGGGTCAGGAGCAGTACATGCACAAAAGGCAGAGCTCTCGGCTGGATATATGACAGGGGCACACCAAGGTTGAACATAGTGAAGAGAGGATAGAGGAGCAGACAGTCAACATGTAAACACTATGAACGAAACCCGGAAAGTACACATGCATCCCCATGTCGAAGCTTCCGACAAATCCACAACTCTGCTAATGGAGGTGGGCACGGAGCCTGTAGAGTGGGACCCGAAGGGCGGGAACTTGAAGAACATATGGATCAGAAGGCATTTGCCATTCAGGGACACAATAGCCATGCCCTGCCCAAGGACAGGAGCATTAGAGTTGTTTCCCATCTGGACACAAAGGTGATGGACCAACTTGTAGGAGATGAAGGCCGAACGGTCCGAAAGCATGTGGTCCGTGGCACCACCACAAGACGGTGCAAGTCCTCAAGAGAGACGCCCAGAGGAGAGAAGAGACCAAATCCAAAGGGAGGACAATATTGTCACCCAAAGCCGTAGAATCCAATGAAACACCACACAGAACTGACCAAACATTGGAAGCAAGAGGTGAAATGGATTCAGTTGAGACCCGAAAACATGATGGAAAGTGAAAATGGACTCGTTAGGGTTAAAATTGACACCGTCATCATCTCCACACCACCAAAAATCATCCGCAGATCCTCGTTACTGACATCCTCTGGCTCGATGACCGCCATCAGACCCACAGGAGCAGAAGAGGGACCCAAATCGGGAGCAGGGGGGGGGGACCACAGCATCTGGAGCAGCAGCCGGAGGAGAGGAAGACAGAGGCATGTTGCCACCCAAGGCACCGGAACCGGAAGAGCCACCTGCCCCCAACAACGTGCTGCCACTCCAACCACCACCAACTTCAATGATCTTTAAACTCAATTCACCAAGAAGAGGACATTTGAGAGGGTGGTGTTTATCTTTACCACTGTAGAATGCACAATAGAAATTTCCATGGAGAGAACGCTGCCAATGGGATTTAACAAACCCCGAGTCGTAAGTGGCAGATTCCGAAACTCCTTGCCATCTTTGTCGGTAGCAACTGCGGCCACCGAAGGACCACAAGAAGAGGAGCTGGGAGTGCTGGACTTGAACTTTCCCTCAACAAGCTTAAACTCATCCATAAACTTGGCATCGCCATCAATAGAATCAATTGTGGGGACGGAGAGATCTTTATGCTTTGAGGCAAACTGGGTCAGAAGATCTTGATAATGGGAATGCATGCCACGAAGGAAGAGCATAACCTGAAGAATAGGGGGTATAGCTACCAAAGATTGTGAAAGTGCACCCATGTGGTCTTCAAAATGGGAATGTAACTCATGGATGCTCTCCTTTTCTCCCTGAGTGTTGTTGAATAAGGCGAGAAGAGTAGCGAAGGAGCTAGAGATCGATGACGGACAAAAATGATCTTCGAGTACTTGGAGCATTTCGAAACCCTTTCCAAAGTAGGTCATCCCTGTGTTTTCGAAAAGAAAGCACGCTGGACCATCCTTCAAAGAGGTCCAAAGCTAACCCTCCCAGAACTGGCTGGCAAGAGCTTTCTGCGAATCAGTGAGCAGCAAATCATCCGAATGGGCCATGAAGAAACCATCGACCCAAAGCCAAAAAAGTGGACGTCACACGTTTGAAGGTAATCCTCTGCCGACTTGATTGGAGGGAGAGTGAAGCAGTCCATTGAGACAGGGATGGGCACGAAAGAAATGTCGGGCAACAAGACATGTGCAAGCATGGGCATTGCCACAGGAGACCCCCCACGAATCAAAACGCAAGAGGTGGAGGCCGACAGCTCATCCAACGTGGAAGCATCAATAGAAGCATCGTACATGGAAACAGGGGAACACACAGGATGTCCTGAAGAGGGAAAGGAAGGAGTGGTCCCCCCATGGCTGCTGGAATAAGATGAAGATGACCGTTCACCATGATAACCATCTCCCGAGACACGGCCAAACAAAGACCCAGACCTGCGCCCCCCAAACAAGACTGATGACGGGAGCAAGCAGTAGGGCCATAGGCTTGAGGAGCCAATGAGGCAGGAGTTGGATGGAACCCCCCATGAAGGCAACCAAGATCCGTGTAATGCAAGTGGGACAAGCTCACGGGCAGATATGCCTGAGCCAAAACTGCAGGGAGACCCCCCACCATCCATGCCGATGAAGATGGCAGAGATACCACCATGGAAGAACTGACCAAAGATGTCAAATGGCCTACCCCAGACAAACCACTTGGAGGAGAGAGGTATGCGGCCATGAAAGCCATGCCCACAAGGTTGGCATCAGTCGGCGATGACACATCAAGGCCAGCCATGATCTCCAAACCTGACTGGAGGAGGTAATCGGGGAGACGGTCGACAGGGATGACCAAAGAAGGTGGCATGCCCAAAGACCGACAATACCCGTAGAGGTCAGGGCAAGAGTCATGGAAGACTTGATGACCCTGGTGGGAGAAAAAGGCCAATGCTGCAGCCAACAGACCCCCATTGACAGGATCGGGAGTGGCATTGAAAATAAACCCAATGGGGGCAGAAGATCCCAGGAGAGGCATCACCCATAAGATGATGGGGGGGAGGGAAAACATTCCATGCCCTGAGAGAACGGCAAGAGAAGGATCACCACCCCCCATAATAGGTGGAGGAGGAGAAGCGACTGAGTCCAAAGGGACATCAGTGTCAGGATCCATCGCGATGCCCCCCCTTGCTGGAGGAGAGGGTGGCGCATCAACATCAGGTGGATTAGAAGTGTTCGCTCCCCCCGCCGGAGGAGGGGGGCACGTCGAACTGGGGGGCCATATTGTGCAAACGGAGGCCGCTGTGAAGCTCCATATACCCAATGTTAACAGGGAACATCTTCAAGAGCAGGGACCTTGACGCTGACGAGTTCCCCCCCAAAAAATATCTTGGAGGCCGAGGCAATCCCCTAGAGTCAAGATGATGATGATGCCCAAGTGATGAGAGAGGGAGAATTTGACCCAATGTGATGGGCAAAAAATAACAATCAACCGAGCGACGTGCAAACTTTGATTGCAAAGGCGATGGAGAAATTGATGAATGGTCAAGCGCTGAGGGCAATGATGGAGTGAGGGGGGAAGATGCTGTCGGGGGGGGGTAGAAACCAAATAGGGGCGCCTAGATATGACACATCAAAGAAGGGGAAGCAATTTTTTCAATGCTATCACGCTCCTGCGAGAGAAAGGAAGCAGGGACAATGCCATCCATGGTCTAGGGGGCGGCATCTCCATGGTTTCACTGGTGCGGGCTCAGACCTGCTGGTGGTGAAGTGAGCCTAACTACTGGTTAGGCTAAGCTAGTGGATCTGTCACAGCTAACTTCGAAGTTATGGCATATTCGAAACTAGCTCCCACGGAATATCCAATATCGAACGAGGTTGGCTGAGGGACAGGACATAGTCGTGGGACACATAATTTGGGGGAACATGGCCTTGTGGTGCAACAGGTGTGTCAGGGGGCTGTGGCATTGCGACGCCCTCAAAGGCAATCGGGGAAGAGGGATTGAGGTTAGATGTGTCGCCCTCGGCCAGGCTACGACACCGCCGCTGATGATGAATCGCCCCCCCAAAACATTACCCCCAGTGTAGACAACATAATCTATTATTTATTATCTAACGTTGTGTATCATTTACATTGCGTTTTATAATTAACTTATGCTGCCCTAACTGGGACGGTTGGTTTTTATTTTTTCAAGTGTAAACAAATCCACCCCCATAAAATGTCACAATACTTGCCTTGTAGAGTGAATCCGTTCCAACCACTTAATGCAACGTTAGATATTTATGGTTTGCGGCAACTGATGCCAGGGGGCGGCCATCGGATGACCACAAGGGTCAAACAAAGGTTCGTAACGGTAGTGGTCCTACCACCTACCCTACCATAAATCTCGCCCCAAAATAAACAGAACTGATTCTCCCCTCATCGGAGGATTTGGATCCAGCCAAATCGCCAATCTTGAGGCAATAGTGTGGTGGATTAGCTGGTGTGAAAAGGGGACATTTGGTGACAGGAACAATGCCAATATACGATAGTCCGGGTGGTGGTCCTACCACCCACCCTACCACTCAACCCCCCCTCCTACTGTAATTTGTGACTGCCTGGTGACGATTGTACAAAGTCACGTAGAGTACGGTATTAACCTGTTGCATGTGCATGATATGTATGTTTTAACAAAGGAATTCGTTCTACCCAAAAGGTAAAATTTCCATGCGCACTGATAGACAGACCGTCCCCCAAAACGAGGTCATTCCAGGATAAATCGATTTCAATTTTTTATTCACTCTCTGATAAGCATGAATTGGAGCATCTCGGGCGCTGATAAGCATTAAAATGCCCAATGAGCATAAAAGGAAGGAGAAGGTTCGGAGAGAGGGGAGGAGGAATGGGGGGGGTCATTGGTCAATTTTCATTCATACCGAGGGACCGATATATGGAGAATAATGCAAAAAGAGGATAAAAGTGGTCTTATGAAATCGTGATGTTCCATCATGCTTTTTTTATCACATCATTCATTCATTTTGTATGGAAGTTGGTACTTTTAGTGGAGAAATGGAACTCCTATGATTTTTTTATGAGGAGAGGGTGATGTCCCATGCTGATAGGTACCATTAAATAGCAACTGGGCTTCTTGTATTTGAATTTCGGCAAAATGAACGCTTCCCCCCTTTTAATTTATGTAGTTACCTCCCACCTTCCCTATTTTACATTATTTATTCCCACATCACAAGGGTATAGACCATGTGAAGGGGCAACAGTTACAACAATAAAATATTATTACTTCCGTGGTTGCATAGTAATGAATGCGACAACTTATTTTTGAGCTTCCTTAAAAAATAAAATTATTCTCAATTTTGGCCCGCCTGAAAATTCTGAATAAATCAAAAATTAGCTGAGCTCGTCAGCTACAACACTCTTATTTCACTGTTCTACCAAGATAATGGCACCAATTAGCTGAATAGAGGGTCCATTTCTTGTTCCAAAAATGTTTTGCATTGCTGGTAAAAAAGTACAGTAATTGCTTGGTAAAACCTAGTTGTTAGTTTTTTTTTTTTCACCCCACTAATGACAATGACCATGACAGCCACCTGATCAATATGGCGCAGACACTCTTCCAGTGATGACATCCAGTGACTTCTCTTGAAGCCATGGATGTGCTTCACTGGTCGATGTGTATCATGCCATATCATCTCTGGGTGGCATGGTCGTTGCAATTGCCATCAAGTTCAAAACATTTTGTAAATTGTAGATAATAGGGGGTCCAGCCCAGAGTTTGCATCTTATTTTTTCTGGCGGAGGGCTAATTTTTTGAAGCCTCAAATTTCCACGAAAAACCGTCAAATGGTGAACAAAGAGAGGCCTTTTTTTCGACAAATCGAAATTGCCCCCCACCATGGTCGCCAAATTTCTGATTGATCCCCAGCCTCACTGTAATCAAATCAATATTTGGCAATTGCCACACCATGTTGAATTACTTTTGAAATGGTGTGATGATTGTTGTTTGTCATTTTTTTGTACTGGTGTCCAGAGGGCACTGAGAAAAATACCAGCAAGCCAATGACAAATGACGATGATAAATTCATTGCATTCGTCATTTCCTCCACCCATGAATAATACATAAATCAACCAATGTTGGAAGGAAGAAATGGAGTATCAAAGGGACGAGTGAGGGAAGTGAGGGGAGAGGGGAAAGAGGGCAGGAGGGCAGGCATGGGGGGCGATGAGGGGAAACTTGATGATGACAATGATGACAATGATGACGACACTTCCATTGCCATTGCCGCTGGTGGTGCATGAAAAACAACAATCAACTGAAGTGAGAGGATGTAGTGGAAAGGATCGATTGAGGGAGATGAGGCTGGTGGGTGCAACATTGGGGGGGGGAGTGAGCGTGGTGACATCCTGCTCGCTCCATATAACAATCAACTTGGAGTGGACCAAGAGAAAGAGGGGGGGGAGGGAGAGGAGGGGAGATGATGGCAGAGGAGAGCAGAACAACAGGGCTATTGTGAGCAAGAGAGGGAGAAGACAGTGGGTAGGAAGTTCAGGAGAGGGTTAGGGGAAGATGGACAGAGTGGAGCACGATGGGGGAGACACAACAATGATGCTATGGCATTGATGCAGCATCATCATGATCCTCACCATCAACTGAAAAGTAGCAATCAGCTGACTATGATGTGGGATGCAAGGGTGAATAGAGGGGCAAGTGTGGGGGCTGAAGGGATAAGGGAACTATGGCAAGGTAAGGGGGGGCGGAGGAGCACAACCAATGGCAAAATTATTGCCAGCCCCCCCTTAAAAATATAACAATCAACTGACAAAGGATACAACCGGAAATCAAGGGACAAGCATGAGGGATGAGGGGAGAGGGGAGAGGGGAGAGGGGAGAGGGGGGTAATAGCAAGGTTCGGAGTACAATGGTGATTGGGAGGGCATTACAGGTGTGCAAGGGAGATGAGAGGCAAGGGATCATCAATCAACAATAAAATAATATTTAGGAGAAAAGGGGGAAGATATATGAATGAGGAGATGGAAATGGAGATAAGGATACAGTTGGACAATTGGAGGAGGGAGGGGGGGGGGAGCAAAGGAGGAGGAAGAGGTCAAATAGGATGTGGAGGAAGATGAGGAGGAGGAGTTGATTGTGTATTTTAAGTTGAATTCCTCTGTGGGCAATACTGAATTCCTATGTATAATTTTTGTTCCCGCCATATTTAGCCCCCTCCACCATAACCATGACATATGCTGCTATGCCATAGCCCCAATGGCCCACATAGTGATGGAATCATGCCCCAATACTCAACGGGCTTCTTCCACACATGCATGAGAACATCTTCTATGCTTTTTATGCATCTTATACATTTGGTGAAGAAATTATAGGATGCAATAAAAGCATGTAAAAACACTAAATAATCCAGGTGTTTTGGTAGCCGGGGTCTGTGCTAAACCTATGGCTTATGCTGACATTGATGAATAGGATATTAACTAATTATGCTTAATGTGTCAATTGTGTTCCCATGGAATTATCTGGGATTGCAGTTTATGGTAGCTGGCGGCAAACTGCCATCCTTTCTCACTTCTGGAATAGTATTAGTCATAGTATTGCTAATAGTTCCAATGGGATATATTGTGGCAGTAATGCCGGCTAGACTTTCCTTAGGATAAGGCTAACACACCCTTGCCATTGTGCTATTATGCCCCTGTTATGCACTTTTTGCAGCAATTGTGGTCTGTCATGCCTCAAATTGTTCTTTAAAAAGTGGAGTTGTCAATATTTTACTTACGAAGGACTTTTGTGTTGTGTTCTGTCCCCGCATCAACTCTGGGTCTGATGTTGCTGTCGGAATTTGTGGTCTGAAAGATTTGTGGTGACTCACTGGGTGATGTTTGGTCCAGTAATCTGCCAAATTCTGTGTGCCCGGTCACCAATAGTATCTGTACTGATCTTGTCCTGCCCTGCAATGTAGCCAATGGAAATGCATGTCCATGGCTTTCAATGCCTTGGGCAGGATTTTGTTGGTGAGTAATGTGCGGGCGGTGGAGTTATCCATTTGAATGGGTGTTTTTTGTTGCAGATGTCCCATTTCCTTGAGTGTTTTCCTCATCAATACTGCCATTTTGGCATTAATGAAAAGTGCTCCAAGTTTGGCCTCTGCGGCCAATGACATAATTGCCTTAATTATCTGTGAAATGTTTCGGATGGCTCCATTGTTGACAGGGGTGTCCTTGTTGCTGGCCATGAACATGTGTCCGCCGGCCCTGCTGCGGGCTTTAGGTTCCGAAGGATACAACGCATTGCAGTGGATGGCAAGTTTCATGTTGCTGGTTTGGTACATTACAATTGTGTCTTCCTGCAATGGTGCATAATCTAAAAATTGGAGGCATTTTTGTATCATGTTTTCTGTGGACGCGGCCTGTTCTGATGCAAGTGCACTGAGCGGGGTGAACATCATTGAATTGACAGTTCGTGCAAGGAAAAGGAATACGCCTGTTACCTCCTGGATGATTTTTCCTGGCCTTGTCTAACGGTGGTGAATTGTCAATGGGTTTGGCATGCTGTACCTTTGCCCCATATGTTTTCTTGACATGGGGGTGTGGTTGGTCCTGCAAAATGATTGGAAGGGGGTGTTTGAAATGCTTTAAAACATTTTTGATGTACACTGGCATCAAGAGGTGCACCTTTTGTCCAATATAGTCCCATTTTATGGTGAGTCCACAATATCTCTCGCCTTCCTATTCAGTTGAACACGTATAATATTTTTGCACCATCTGTAGGAGGTGTTGGGCGTGTTCTTCCCCATTATATTTTACCCCAAAGTTGTCAATGACAAGGGAGAAAGTTATTGGATGCCTTTGTGCTTCCACAAACCTGGTGTCATCTTGCTCTGGCTGTAGCCTTTTTGCAAGGAGTTCTTGGGTGATGATTCCTATCTGCAGCAATCCATACATGCCTTGTCAGATTTCACAGTAGACAAATTCCTCCAGTGTTGCAATATCTTGTAGGTTGTAATGTTCGATGACATCCTCCGGCATGTCTATTAGTTTGAGTTGTATGTACTCATAACGTGCCATTGGGGAGCAAAGGCAAAAGTTTTCATGTCTATTGTGAAAAATCATGCTCTCTCGGTCAATATGACGCTGTTGATTAACAGCTTTACAGTGAGCATGTCCGCAGTGGGTGTTCCTGCATCAAAAGGGTAATGTACTCTGTCTCTGCCTGCAACCAGTTGTGTTCGATTTGGTTCATCGATTTTCTCCAGGCGGATGAGGTATGTTATGAGGCCATATGTGATGTCTTTTGCTCTTTCCCATGGCACTTGGCTGCATTGGATGAAGAAAATTGTGTCTGTGCCTTTTGCTTGACCGGGTAGTCCTTGGGCGAGTCATCCCAGTTTGTTACCATAGGAATGGGTCCATGTGGCCTGAGTCTTTGGGTTTGCAATTAGGTGGCAATATTCAAGTAGTTCTCCACCTTTGCCGATGACAGAGTTAGCCATCTCACAAAGCCGCATCATGGGGAATTTGTGCATGGCTAGTTTGGCAGCCGCGACCTTGGAGTTTTGTTGTGTGATGTCAATGCATGCAAGCATTCCCTCTTGGAATATGCTCATGATTGCCCTGTTGCGAGTTGGGTACTGTGGCATTGGCTCTCCTTTCTCCTTCATCCTGTGAAGTATAATTTGGTCCCAAAGTGGGTGCCCGGATGCACTGTTTGAACTTGTCTGAGCATTTGTTGTCTAACCAATGATGCTTTAGCCCCAAACCAGATATTTGCATCCTGTCTACAATTTTCTGGTAGGCTGATATCATTTTGCCTTTGGTTCTATTTTTCATTAGTTTGCAAAAAATGTAATTTGCATCGAGGTGGATGCCAACCATGATGTATCTGTAGCCTTGTTGGGAGGTCATTGGGAATGCGCCTGTTTGGTTGGTGTGGATTGTGTCCAGTAGGTCGGTGACTCGAACAAAGATGTCATTGTGTTTCCTGATGGGCGTTGCCGGTATGTTCTCTGTTCCAGGTTCAATTTTAATCTCTATCTGCTGTCTGACTTTTGTTGATTGTAGTCCCTTGTGTTGGCCTTTTAGATGGCCCTTCTGTGTCTTGTCTGAGTCTGGGAAATACTTCGAAATTAGTTCATTGTTAAGCCTGGCCACGTTGCAAAGTTACCCGTGCAGACAGTGCTGAGAAAAGTTTCCTTCATCAGGTAGCCTGCTGCTGTGTGGTAGTACAGCAGAGTTTGATGGTTGTTGGGTAAGTTGAAGATGCATGTAAAATAGGGCATTTTATTAGTGCAAGGTAATTTCACCATTTGGGGCACCCATTGTGTAGGTACTGGTCATTTTTTTCAACAAATCTTCTACGAAAACACATTTACATCTAATTCAACTATTTTGGCTACTCAAAACTCCAAATTTGAGTGTTTTTATTGGACTGCCACCTAAAAAACATGTAAATCCAAGATGTTTTCCGACCAAATCCAGACACTTTGACTTCGACACGCCCAATGGGTAGGTTCTGGTCAATTTAAAAAAATCAAAGGAATCATATTCACACCTAGTAGAGTGGATTTGATTATTCAAAAACAATTTTGGGACAATTTAAAAAATGTGATTTTCTGGGCTTGACCCCCTAATAATACAGTAGCTAGAATTAAATGAATAACTCTGTTATTTTATTGAATTAATTAAATTGCTTTGACAGCGCCCTCTTCCAATCCTCTTCCACATTGCCCATGTGTTGGATTGGTAATAACAAATAAAACCATGCTCTAGAGAGAGTGGAAGCTTGCCATGGTGAGGATGTTTGTGTTGTGGCTGAATTTGTGGTTTTTATACTTTTGATACTTATTCCAACTAAAAAAGGTATGTGGTGAGAGTTTTGTGTTCCCGCCAGAATCCTTCTAGTGGTTAAGCTGTTAAACAGCACAGGCACTGTGTGTGATGTGAAATGAATCTGTGGTTATGGTTGTTTGTTGTCACAACAACCAATTCTTGGGTCATCAATGAAACCCTTCATGGGTAAAGGACTGCGAGGATGATATGGGAGGACAATGATGTTGATGGGAATAGTAAGTGTAAGATAGAGGAGTGTGGAGGCCAAAAATGCAGAGGATGGCACCCCCACACCCCCAGCTCCAAGCAGGTGAACACAAACAATCAATTGAAATGTAACAAAGGTGATAGATTTTCATCAGAAGCAGAACAATGCCCCTTACTACCTTAAAATGGTGGTGGATGGGGCAGACAAGCCCCTGAATCATGCATATGAGGATTTAAATTGTCATTTTCTCCTTTTTATCTTGATTTATTACCTATTAGTATTTGATATTACTTATTTTGCAACAACTTTCTATGTCCAGAAAGAGTACTATGTAGGAATTAGTACCAAATTTGATCTTATGACTTAGTTACGCCAAACTAATATTAACAAAAATTCCTTATTATCGCACTGTAAAATTTGAAAAATGAGCTAATCTAGGGGCATGAGAGTATGTTTTTTCATGTCCCATAAATAATACCTTCCTGGCTGTTTCTGATGTAATGGGGGTGTGATTTAGATAAACACTAATCACCAGTTTTAAAGTAAATTGTTGCATTTCATAACTTACAAAATTCAGTTAAAAATATTACATGTATAGTAAAATAGAGTTTTGAGACACATGTGCCCTGCAAAACTTAATGAATGTAAGTTGGTCTTTTCAGTGGTCACATCAGTATCCATTATTTGTCCACTCGCCCTTTGCATGTTAAGTTGGTGTTGGAAAAAATAAGCTGCTTGAGCCAGTGATTTGGAAATGAGTAGTATCAACTTGGTAAGTTGCAATGTTTTCTTTCAAATTCCCATATCCTGTTACAATGGCACACTGCTTAATAGTAGAAGTAGCTGTTCGATGACTACAGCCTTCATTTGCAACCATTTTGTGATTAGTGTTTGACATGCATGAATGTGCAGTGGTAAAACTTGTTTGCCCTGTTGGAAAAGTTGGCATGGTGGATCTGTTGCAGCTAAAATCGAACTTACCATAGTTTTGATTTTAGCTACCATTTAATATTGAATTCATGTACTTTCAATTTTACATGGGTAAGATTGGATCTATGACCCCTATAACTGATTTTACATTATTCTAGCCCCATATAATATCAAATATTATGGTAGAGCAAACTTTCAACATGTAGGTTTTTAGTTATTTATTGCAGGCGAGCTGTGTGAGATGATGCTGTCTCTTTTGTGGCAACCCACACTGTGATGCTACATGCATTGATAGAGTTAGGGTTGCATGCTGCTGCCCAGATGGTTAGGGTTGTATGTGGCTGCCCCAATAGTTTGGGTTATGCACAGCAGGGGGGTTGGGTAGCTGGTTATTTGGAGGCCGCCGCGAGGAGTGAAGAGGAAATGGTGGGACAACGAAAGTCATGCCAAAATTCAGTCGAGAAGAGAGATCAGACAACTCTCGACCCTCGACGGGATACCACTCGCCGCCATTTCCGCTGCGCAACGCCTCGTTGCAAACCGCCCTAGCTCGCAAGCCAATAGTTTTCATAGAAACTTCTAATGAGTGTTGTTATTGCTCTGCTGTTATTGTGAGTTATTATGGGGGTGTTCAGTTTTTATTCCATTAAAAATTCCATCCACGTAACTACCTTGTCCTACACATGTAGAATTTGAGAGAGGCAACCTATCATCGTGCCCCCGTCTTTTTTTTCTGAGATGTCTACTTTTCTCTGCTGCCATGGCACCGTCTGCTGCTGGCTCCTCCATCCGCCGCTACTCAGCGGTGCCCAATCCAAGCATGAAGATCTCATCTGGAGGTCTTAGGCAATGTTCCCTACGGTTGGTTTGGTTGGAATCTATCGGGGGGTCAGTAATATGATAATTATTAACCGTAGTATGTATTTTTATATTATTTTAGCACTGTGCTGCCGTCGCCCCCCTTTCATCCCACCTGCATCGATAGTCAACATGCGGCCTCACCTAGTCGCTTCCCTCCCCCCCTTGATATGTCCGGCAATGTCATCGTCATCCATCCTCACCTTGCTTGTGCTCATCCCCTCACCATTGCATCGACAACACGATTGCTCCACCGCCTCTGTTGCCACCGTACACTCATTTCCTCCCCCCATCGGCACCGGATATGATTTCTCTAGACATCTTCTTCTCCTTCCTTCCTTGATGATGCTAAAGCCAACATCCAAAGCCCTCAGCTGATGCTGATGCAAACGCGATGCACAATGCCATCGTTGCATCAGGTTCTCCTGCTTCCGCCACCGCCTAATGCAACCACCACCCGATGCTGCTCGACGAAGCCTTTTCTCTGCCATCATTGACCAAGAACGTCATGCTGTGATGCCCTTTCATCGCCAATTTTGTCCATGTTGATTGTTATGTGCTGGTTTTTGTCCTCAAAATGCTTAGGCATTATTAATAGTGCCCTGCAACAGCAAATTTCATCAGCAGCGCGCTAAAAATCATAGCTCCTACTGTCAAGATTGTCAGGGGCATTAAGATAAAATTTTGATTATTGAAATGCGCCTGGTATGATGAAAATGGGGCCAGCAGGGGAGGTTCGGATATCATGGTCAAATTTATGGGATGCAAGTGATGTGGGGGGTTGTGCTTTTGAAAATATTCCATCCAAAAACACCTTGATATCACGTGGTGCAAAATCCAAGAAAATTCCATCTTTCCCAACCCCAGCACCCCTCTTTTTGCTGAAAATACTCCTCAAAAAGAAAATGTATTTGAGCTGTGACAGTTGGGATAGGTGCAAGGATGGTGCAAGCCAAGATAGTCCACTCAAAAAAGTTGATTAGATAGGCCTCTGCAGCCTCCTGGAGAGCATGCATTGCCATTCTCTGGAATTTGATATCCTTTTGTAAATCTTCCTGAACAACAATCTCCCTGACTACGCTCTGAAAGGGAGCCTTCCTGAGCAACAGTTTGGTTCTCTATTGGTACCAATGGATCTCTCTGAGAGCAACAGTACTGGGATGGTAGCAGTGAGGCTTCTTCACACAGCCAATAAACTTGGCATATGCATATGCTGCTTTAGTTTCCAACCAAATGCATGGTGCTTTTCCCCTCATGGACCGATGAGCAGTTTGTTTTGTTTGAGCCATTTTGGAGAATGTTGATTATATCTTTTTATCTTTTTATAGCAGTGGCAGTGATGAATGGTGATGTGTCAATTCCTTTTTTGTGACATCAAAAAAAGAGAGTGGAATAGGCCACTTATTCCTACATAGTCAATTCTCAAAATAAGTAATTCATCGCCAGCATCTCTTCCTGCCAAAAGGACATCTACAGGCTTTTGTACTTTTCTGTAAAAACCTGTGGATGTCCTTTTGGCAGGTCGATGTCCAGACCTCCATCCTTGTAAAAACATAAATTTTTAATAGCATCTTCATTATCATTGCAGCATCCACTCTCCTCTGGTGCCATTCAAATGCTGCTTTGTATCTCAATAGAGTAACCATGTATGTCAACTGTTTTTTGAAAGGATGCAAGAATCATGCTACATGCCCTGGATTTTCCTATTTTTTTAACATGGCGGATGATATCGATGCACTCACCATTAATAATTTGGAGTGTGTTTAGAAAATTTATTAGTACTTAGTCCAATTAATTTGCTGTAACATAATTAATGCGAACAGAAAATTATATTTTCTCTCAGAATAAATGTTAATTTTAATATACAAGATCTTTCTTTTATTCAGATTATTATTTATTTGACAGCAACATTTTATTGAGACCAAAAAAATTAATTTGAGAAATTATAAATAAACACAAGAAAATTACAACTAACATTTATTTTAATAGAATTAATACAATCTACAGATAAAATTGAATGCCCAGATCCCAGACAGAACCTTCAGAGGAGATTGCTGTAACTTAAATTCACAGATCTCAGATTGCACCTTCAGAGGAGATTGCTGTAACTTTGCTTAAGCTAGAGGTTTGTGCATAAAACATGGCTATAAGAAGTGGAGGTAAAAGATTGATGGATGCAATAATCAGAGTGTTGTTTGTGGACGATGCAAGAGCATGGATCGCAGCAACATTGTAGTTTTGTTAATTGCACCAAGCCCATTTTATTTGGAGGCAGCAGCAAGGAGGAAATTGTGGCGGGAATCGGATGCGCCTTTATGGAATATTTTTCCTCTTATGCGATTGGCGCTAAATGGCACGGCCATATTTGTTCACTCCCTCTCCGTGCCATCTATCTTACCCAGATTGACACGGAGCACAGGGAGGGCCTCCAGGAATCCTCCCAATCTCATTAGATGGGACATCTCATCATTTCCGCTGCATCCTCTTGCTTTGCCTTGCCTCGCCATCCGCCCTAGCTTTAGTGGTGTAAAAATGCAGCCACACGCCTCCTGGAAAGCACTCTTCGCCTCAATCACCTCGGTGAACGAGGCTGGCGACCGCAACATTGCCAGTTTCAATGGCGCGATGAATCCCAAGGCAAGCCTCAGCGAAAAAATGATGAAGCTCTTCCAGCCCTTCGGCCTTCTCCTCATGACAAACAATAAGAAGGAGATCTTCATCCTCCACCACCCCCATAACTTTGGTGGGACCCTCCTTTGCCCCTCCAACAAAGTGGGCTGCTTCGTTGGGGTCGGGCCCTCAGCTGTACCTGTCGTGATCGACCACGACGGAGCCCTTTGCCCCATCAAGGCAACCGTCCCGCCAATCGCGGCCATCGCAGCCTGCGCCAATGTCGACGACCTCGCCACCCTTCCTCCCCCCCCCGCCAACGTCAATGGCAATTTTGTTGCCGCCGGCGGTGGCGACGCCGACGTGGACAATGGCGCCCCCGACGACAGTATCCAAGACAATGATCGCCGCCAAGGTGGGCGACGTGGCAACAACATTGCTGCCATCGGCAACGCCGCCAATGCCGGATGACACGGCAATGCTGTCGATGGCGCCCCCGCCAGCAGGGGCAATGCTGCTGCCGCTGGCTGCGAGCATTGTGGCAACGGCGCCACAAGAAGCACATGCACTCGCGGCAATGGTGCCGCCGACGGGGCCCTCGTCACACCCGCCAGACAACGTGGCGCCCCTTCCAACAATGACGACGACAGCTTCACCGTTGGCAATGGCCACGTTGGCCCTGCCGACGGTGGCAATGCCGCTGTCAAAAATGGAGCCAACAACCTGAACGCACTCGCGTGCTTCATCCCCGCCCCATTCCTCCGCAACGCGGTCCTCGCCGCGGACTCACCCTCGCCCCTCGAGCTCATCATCGTTGTGAGGTTGGCCAGGGACACGCACGTCAATGTGCACGAGGGAGAGGAGGGCTTTAACAAGGGCAAAACTGATGCCCACATCGAACTCTTCTCCTTATGGTGCCTCGGCGTGCACCAAGGACAAGTGGTGGAAATGTGGTTCTTGCTCGCCCCCGATGACGGCGAGCTCACGGATTGGAGCGCGTGCCTCCACCGCAAGAATATTCTTCCTGGCATTGTGACAGCAGGAACTTTTCCGGCTTCATCGGAGGACACTGCCGCAATCCTCTGATCACTCACGGCGAGCATCTCCTGCACTTCCGAGGAAGCAGAAAATCAAAACAAGATCCAGTGCGAGAAGCTGGATTTCTCAAGGCGAAGGATGCCAAGAAGAAGAACAATGTACTCAACGCAGCGTCTACCAATGGCGATTCCCCTGCCAACAAGATCCCTGAATCATACCTCCGCATCATCAACAGCGAGACCGCGGGAATGGCCGACAAGGAACTTTAGGCCCTAATGTCCGGGCTCAGATATGACGATGCGGGGTTTGCCCATGGCCTTGTTGCGAGCCTCTACGTTGGAAATATCCTGTGGAATAATCGCACGACGCCAAGCAACCTCTCCCCCTTCACTGTGTTTGAGCTGGACCCCCTCTCGTCAACGCAGGCTTCTCATTGCCTCCAACTCCACCTCTTGTCAAAGAACATGGAAGGAAAGTCACTGGAGGAAATGAAGACCTCCCAGATTCAGGAGATGAAAGTCCCCACGACTTTCAAAGAGTTACACCAGACCCTCCTCTTCTACTCTGAGATCACATTGATCCTTTTTGGTCCCCAAAGCACTCTAGTAGCTGGGGCAAAATCCTTTGTGCTGGCAATCTCATTGGAAAAGATCATCTTCAAGAGCCGCATCGCATCCGACCACAAACTCCCAGCAAAAGTTATTTATATCATGGAGATCCGGATCTAACGGTGGCTTGGGGAGTGTACCCTCATCTCCTTCGATGAGGTTTTCGAAATGGTGATGAACAGTACCATCAATGTGTCCCTCCCTCCATACTTTGTCAAGCCAACCCCGAAGGCCTCCCCTATTTCCTCTGATGTCATGTCCACTGATGGCGATGGCAAAAAGAAAAAGGGGAAGAAGAGAAAGTCGGGAGACGTTGATGAGGAATGCATCACCAAGAACATCACCCCAATCTCCGAATTCTTGTTGAAGGACGACAAAAACTGGAAGGAGCATTTTGCCGGCAAGTGTTCCAAGGATCGCCCCAAGTGGGATGACACCATCTTCATGTGTGCTCGCTGGCACATCCATGGCAAATGCTTTGTCGACTGCAACAACAAAGCCAGTCACGTTGGAGCATCTGCCATCCCTCAAGCAAAAGTGAAGAAGGATGAATTCCTGGCCTACATCTCCAAAGTACGCCGGGAGAACAAACCTTCCACCTCAGCTTGACTTCCCAGGCTGGGGTTTAGCGGCACCCGGCCCAAAGAAAAGCCTCCCAACAAACCCCCACAATCCCCACGGACAACAACTCTCTGTCATCCCCCAATTGGCTTTACCAACACTCCCACCACAAATCCTACCTCCCCCAATGATGACAACCTCGTTGTTCATTGGGGACACAACGGCACCATCACCACAGCCATCCCCACCTGGATCCCTCCTCCCGACGACGAATGCCCACCACCCGCCGCAGCCTGTCCTTCCAAGTCTCTTCGGTCAAAGGGAATGCTGCATGCCAATAAAATCTTAGGTAAGTACAACATCCCAACAGACTTTGATGGCCCGACAAAGTCTTTTCCCCTCCGGCAACACCTCCCCCTGAGCACTTTTGAATTCGATGGAATGCTGTGGACCTCCTCCCATCCCGAGGAGAAGCCTCTCGACCAAGTCCCTCCAATTGCCACCAAACACCACTCTGCCAACTTGCCCCCAGAAGACCTCCAGAGCAATGGCCACCAAGAGCTTGTCGGTTGCATGGCATTGTTTGACCATCCAGGGTGCAGGGGTACGCCGGAGGTGCTGCTCAAATTTTCAGGAGAGTCCGACAAGAACAAGCGAACGGTGAGAGCCAGGGTTTTATTGGCTGCACGACATCATTTGACCATCCGGGGTGCAGGGGTATGCCGGAGATGCTGCCCAAACCTCCTCAATCCCCCACAAAACCAATGTCCCTAGCCCTGGGGCAACCATCCACTCCGACAGCAGAAAAGCCCACACCCCAGTGGCATCCTAAGTCCACAGCCAAGTGGCACATGAAGTCCCCAG
>JALLPB010000175.1:0-21189 GCA_036939975.1 Cyclostephanos tholiformis | reverse complement strand
CTAATGCTCATAATTTTCATTTAAGCTAAACTCTACCACTTTCGATCCACAGCCATTTTTCAACCTTTTTTTAGACTCAGATTTGCACATTCCTACCTGTCGTGCTGCATCTCTGGTCGGGGAAAAAGGGCTTAATGCACACTGAGGGATTCAACAAATGGCTAGGTCATTATCCTGGTAATAGGAGACAGATCTGTTGACCATATCGCGATTGTCATTGCACCTTTGAAGAATTAAGTAATCCTAATCCTTTGTGTGTTAATTTTACTATTGAAGAAATGAGCGAAGCAAGGCAAATCAAGAGAAACAATTATAATGAAGGCATCACTCTACTGAAGTCAATGTCACGACATGACATCAAGAATGCACTTATCTCGAAGTATCTTCCTTTATCTTACAATGAACATGGTCCAAACCTTCTTATGTCACCGGAATTATTACACGCATCTGGAAACGGTCTCATAAAATATATATTTGAATCTCTACACGATCAAATTGGATCAGGAAACGATCGTGATGACATAGATTGGCAACATCTCAGAATGTACATGATCATCAAATGACAGAGTGAGTGCGACTTTCCACGGGGATCAATTCAAAATGGAATTAAAGATGGGACAAAGTGTCAGGCAAAGTAGAGGAAGGGAAACCTATTCTGATGATTTTCAAGTGAGACAGGATCAGCGCGGCAGCTAGACCCCAAAGACACACTACTGTGAATCGAGGGAGGGTAGTGAACACTATCGTCCTTTCCGTTCCCTCTCAACTCGATGGTCATTGCTCCAGCCGTCATCGTTGTTATTTCCATGCTCATTGTTGTCACCGTCATCGTCGTCATTGCAAAGGAGGAGGAGGAGGAGGAGGAATTGTAGTTGTCGATACCGCTATCCAAAGTTGTGGCGGGGATGAATTCAAAAGGATTGGATGCATTGGCGGCATAGGCGGCAGTGACAAATTGGGTCAGCGGTGAAAATGAGGTGAACTTACCGGCGTACTTCAAATATCTAAAAAGATATTTTAGCAAAGGAATCAGCCCCACCATGGAAAATTCAAAATAAAACTTATCTGGAAATTATGGAAAATATGGTAAAAAACTGAAAATATAATTATAGTAATGAATATTAATTGATTCAGATAAATAATTGCAATTCAAAACAATAAACTGTTAAAAAAATTATCATTGTAGTAATGATATTTTATGATTAGGTAATGCTTGTTGAATTACATATAGAATTGTTATTTTAGTAATACCTATTAAATACATTCTAAACAAACAAAATTAAATATAACTGGTATGTTGCTGAGCATTAGATACAATAAAACTACGCTAGTTACATTAAATTGTTACTGTAGAACACATTTAATTTGCCAGAAGGATTTTTTGGTCTTGTGAGGACTCCCAAAAGAAAGTATTGAAATGCCCCAGCTCAATCCATCCTCTGATCAGGCCCTTAACATGACAGTCTTCCTCCCAGGATGCTTGTGGAATAGGCTGTGGTCCTCTTTCTGCTCAGTTTTGTGGAGCATAAAAGTTTCCACAAAATTGCTTTGGCTTAGCCGTGGCCCCTCCTGTGTTATCCCCATTCAAACTCATCTCTTTCTTGTTTCCTTGGATGGGAGGCACAGTGTTCACCAGCATCCATTTCATCGTTGTTGATTCAACTCTCAATGCTGATGCCATCATCTTCATGCATTTGCTGTCATCTTAGTCTCCTCCTCCCACAACTGCTTCCAACAGTTGAGAATTGCTACCTCAAATTGGAGGCACAGCGGTTGCCAGCATTCTGCCAGCTGCTTTCTGCCCATCATGACCCCCATAATCATCTCAGCATTGTGATCCATAATTCTCCCCGCCAATAGATATCATCATCTTTAACCTAATTGGTGGTTGTCTCCTCCTCTCTCAACTGCTGCCACCAACAGTTGATTGGTGCCTTGTATGATAGCCAAAGAATTCGCTAGCATCCTTACTGCAAATGACTGCCCATTGTGACCCTCCTCCTGTCATCATTTTGTCATCGTTGTCAATTTGTCTTTGTCCCGCCAATTCCATCATATCCCACCAATTCCATTGTGTTTATTATAATTTCTGTTGTTGTTATCTCCATCTTTATATTAATTTCATTGTCAATTACACTGCCACAATATCCATCCTTCTTGTTTTCTATACAGGTGCCTTCGTTGTTGCCAATGTACAGTGTACTCTTCGCCTTCACCATGGTCCTTTGTCATTATTGACAACATCATCATTTTCATTGTAAAAAATTTGTCATGTAGCCATTTCTTGTGCTCTTTGATGGCCAATTGGAGGAATTGGACAAAACTAAGCCACAACAGCATCATCCATGATGTTTGGATGGAGTGCACACGGCGCACTGTCTTTTGTGATGAACAGGAATTAGAAGCCTGAACATGACATCATCAAACAAGTCTATGATGTTGTTGTGTCAGAAATAAGTTTTGTGGCTGTGGTGGATGGAACTACCGCATTTTTTCATCGATGAATATCGATTTCTACGTCAAATGTATCATGATGAAAAACATGACCTGATCATGAACTTGGCTGCTGCCATATTGACCCTCTAAACATGTTGACCAACTTTTGACCAACTTGTCATGTAAAACTACAGACCATGATTGACTTTCATACAGGAGATCCCTTGACGACGACCATTTTTGAGAGCTACCACCCTCCGAACCAATGATACAATACTTTTAGTTTAATTCAGTTAAGGGCGCCACAGTTCGCAGTATGGAGTGACGGACAGACAAGGATTTGCTGTTCGAGGGCCAGATCATCAGAGAGAAGAAAGTAGGTACTACCATTAATACTTTCATATCTCTAGAATACGATGGATGACGATTTGGATGCCTTTTTCAATGATGTAGAGAACGCCGTCAAGGACGTCAAGGACGACAACGAGGAGGAGAATCGTGGATCCGCGTCATCATGGTTCGTGAAGGAGCCAAGGGGCGACGAGGAAGACGATGACAACGACCGCCGAGGCGGTCCTCCGTCCAAGCGCACCAGAATGACGTCGACGAACGACGACATGTCGTCCTCCTACGCTGCGTCCGTCCCTCCTGTCAAGTCCGCAGTAAAGGTGGTGGCATCGTCCGTACCGGTCGTGTCGATCCTCGCACAGATGCCGTCCGGGGGAGGAGGCGGGTGCGGACCATCCCTAGCTCCCCCGATTTCGACCTCTCATCCGCACATCCCCCCGACGACCTCGAGCTATCCCTCCGCGCCGACTTCGACACTGAACGGCCACCAACGCCAGCAGCCATCTCTTATTCCGCCGCCCCCGCCCATCGTCGCATCCGACGGCAAGGCCCACACCCGATCCGCCGCCGGCGAGACGTGGTTGGATCCCACGCTCTCCCAGTGGCCAGAGAACGACTTCCGTCTCTTCGTCGGCAACCTCGCCAAGGACCTGAGGCAGAATCACCTCGAGCAGGCCTTCTCGAAGTATCCATCATTCCACATGGCGAGGGTCATGTACGACAAGAATACCGGCAAGTCACGTGGGTACGGCTTCGTTAGTCTCATGGATCCGAAGGATTGCGCGCGAGCAATACGCGAGATGGATCAAAGCTGGCTGGGGAGCCGTCCCCTGAAGGTCAAGCTGAGCGAGTGGCGGGATAGGGAGTGGAAGGAGGTGGTAAAGAAGAAGGGACGGGTCGAAAAAAGGAAGAATAGGCATTTCGGTCTGTGATGATATCCACAGTATCGCACAAATATGACCGGGAAATTACGACGGCGAAGTTTTTGGACGAACAAAGTAAGTGGGTCAGGAATTTCACCGTGTCTCGCTTTGGTAACAGAAGGGGGAGGTTCTCATCATTATTTGTCGTGCGCCCCCCCCCCCCCCCCCCCCCCCCCCCTCTGATTCAGTAATAACGCTCGGGGTCGAAACGAAATCAAATACGAAGGGTAGATTTGGTTGGGTGGCGCACACATATAAAGTCGAACAAGAGGACGCCGAGGTCACGCGTCCCCTTGGGGATTGATTGTGACGAAACACCACGTTGATGGGATTTCGAGGGAATCTATCAAAGGGCTGTCATCGCCATGATTATCTGCTAGGTAACGAGAAGAACACTTGGCACCATTTTCATTCGCATGCATACCGCTCTCGACCCTGGCTTAATTTACTCTTCGGACTCAATGCATAACAGCACGTTGAGGTTAGGGGGGGGAGAAAGAGGGGGTAAAGAGAGATTTGAAGCGTTTCAACTTTTATTTCATCATATTCATCGTCGTATTTCACTTCTCTTTATTGCGATGAACTGACGCGAGAAGTTACATTGTTACGCTCATGTATGGAACAATTGAACACAAATGGTTTCTATCCTTTCGCATCGTTATTTGTATTTATAGAATGATACAGCATCCTATGATATTGTGAATACGAATCAAAGAATGTGAGTAGAAGAATATTCGATGGTAATTTATTTTTCGGTGTGCAAAATACAACGCGCGGGAGAGGTACGGTTGAGTTGTTATTGTGTAGAACGGGTCTTTCATGTTGCCATACCCGGAATGTATTGGACAGAGTGTCAAAATTTTACCTCGTCTCCTACCCAGTCCATTCCAACGGCTTCACTGTATGATGAAAAGATGGATTATCGCAAGAATTTATGTTGTTGCAATCATCCTCTCCAACTTTTCTCAATCAGATGTTGGGCAGACCCAACATTGATAGATGAGGAATTCCAATTTTATCGTTTTGTCATTTTATTTTTGGATGTTCTACATCGTTTTAAAGCGGACATTGAAATAGGTTTCCCACGACGTTGATGTGGTGTGAGAAGTGACATTGTCCGCACATCCTTTTGTACCAAGTAGTCTCATTAATTTGCCCTTGGCTTCGCCTTTTCACTGCCTCCAAGATCTCTGTTCGAATAAAAAAATAGCCCAAACTCATCCACGCGAGATAATTTTATCCAAGAGGAATAGAGCGATACTTAATTTGTCACAAAGATACTCTACGGTAATGCTACTCCAACAGGTCATAATAATTCTAATTGACAAGTGCTGAACTTTGTTTCTGTGCACGTCCTACCACGCCTGGAGTATTTTCACATACTTAACTATTAAGCATAATTAAGTATTACATCTCCAGGTGGGACGACACAGACCCACATTAGCAATAGCGATTAGAAATACTTCTTACTTCCCCCCTCCTCCTCCTTCCGACGACGCCGAGCGAGTCGATCTCGAAGCAGCTTTGCAGAACTCTCGGGCATCTCGTCCACTATCATGGCCAAATCGTCCAGCCAGCCTATCTTCTCGGCCAAGTCCAGGCAAGTCACGTCAGTGTGACCGCGAGCCCACACATCACGAACGGCGTCCTTGCCGTAGACTATGCCCAATCGACAACCGACGCGCTCGTCGTTCATCACCATGCGCAGTGCCGTCGACGGGACGCGATACACGAGGCTATTGGCGGGGGCAACAGTTAGGGAGGTTCCCATGATAATGAGCAAGTCAGCATCCGGCAAGTCCTCCGCCGTTCGCTTGTGGAATTCCTTCGGCATGCTGCTCCTGAAGAGCACTATGGTCGGCTTCACCGTGGGTTTGCCACACGCCTCGCACTTGATGGGAGTCGATTGCCCGGGAGCGTCGACGTCTTGGCCGGTGATATCCTTTATGTTCAAGCGAACGGCTTTCGTGAAGTCGTCAAAGTCCATTTCGTGGCCACAGAGTTCGCACGCCGCCGCCCCCATCGAACCATGCTTCAACGATAGTACAGCGACGATAATTTTAAAGTGGGTGATGAGGGAAGGAATGAATGAGCGATGGATGGCAAGAGAGTAGAGGCACATCGAAGGGGCGGGGAAAAGATTTCGAAAGGGGGACGAACGATACTGCCACGTGCAAAATGTCGTTCGAGAGCTCGAATCAATACAACCCGTTAACGAAATTTGCAACTCCGTTCCCAAATTTTTCGCATTTCGATGCTTTCTCCCTGAAAAAAAAAAACAAAAAAAAACTCACCACGTTGATCACCTTCTCCCTGGGAAGTCGTGTTTGATATTCAAGTCCGTCAATGTTCTGCGTGTAAAGCCTCGTAAGCTTCCCGAGCTTCGTATGCAGCATCTCCACAAATCGATGCGCGAGAGTTGCCCTCCATCGCCTCTCGTGAGTGCCGATGATAAAGCTTCGTTTCGTTTCGAGCATGGGGAATGGATTTTGCAGGAACATTCCCTTATCCAGGGCGAGCGTCGGATCGCTCTCGATCAACGCCCGTTCGAGTTCGGTCCCAGTTAGGAGTTCCGGCCTCAACGTATCGTACAGACCGATGCCCGCGCTTCGGAAGTCGGGTATGCCACAACTCACCGACATGCCCGCTCCCGCGAGAACCACGATGGATTTGCACCTGTCCGATAGGAGGTATTGGGCCATCTCGTCGGGGAATGATGGGGGCGGGGGCATATCGTTGGGGTCGGTATCGTAATTTGCGAAGTAGGCGCGCATGGGCTTGTCGTTCGTGACGACGGGTAAGAGGGAGGCGATCATGGCTGCTCGGTCGTGTCCACCTCCCGTTAGAAAGGATGCGATCATGGCTGCTTGAACTTCGTCGCAACTTCCCCCGGAGGATGAGGAGGAGTCGTGGCTTCCATCGGATTCCCCGGCTTCGACATTATCGACCCCATCACTATCATCTTCGGGTGATTCTTCCTCGTTGTCATCGTCGTCATCGTCGTTACCTTCCGCCTCGGAAATCTCGTCGACGGCAGCCCCAACCCCGGGCACGTCGTTGTAGCCGTCGCCCCCCCCGGTGGCATCATCGCGGCGATAAGCGCCGTCGTATTTTGTACCGGAGTCTCCATCATTGCGCTTTGGCCGTCCTCCCCCCGTGGACGGATTCGAATCCTCCTCGTCGCCATGCGGTCTCTTTCGACCGCCGCCGTCGCGGTCCATGGTGTTCACGTCGTCGGCCGGGGGTGGGGAAAAATAAGAATCAAAGCCCCCCTTTTTTGGCACTCCCATTTTCATTAGAGTGGGTTTAAACACTAAATTTTTTTGACGGGGTTGTGGTTGTGTTGTGGTGTCAACGAACAGGCCACCATCGACCTCATGGTGGACCGAAATGGAAAAAAAAGATGGATTATCTTTTCCCCAATGTGGAAGCCGCCCTCGATAAAGGGGCGGCGAACCTGGACGGTACAAATCTTATCATGCAACTGGGATCCAACGACGTCGATGAGCTCGATTCATGCATCAGGGTCACAACACGAAGATATCCCAACCTTGGGGGATAAACCGCCGCCATCGACACAGGGAACACTCCCACCTATGGAGCAAGGATCGATCCCTGATGGCATGACTTGTCGAGTCTGAATCCATGGCCAGTGAGACTGACATTGGCATTTCCGTAAAGTGCTGTATTGGCATATTCGACAATGAGGATACTCTTCGAGGGTTGAATATGGATGACTACCAGTATCCGATGAGCTATATTTTGATGGTATGTGATGCCAGCACCGCGCACATCATTTTGCACGCACAGCTCACCATCCTTTTGCTGACCCCGGTCAAAAATAGGGGTCATGCTGACGTTGAATTGCGATTGCACGAATCAGATAGCGTCTGACTTTTGCGACTTTAGTGGCTTTATAAAAATAACTATGAATGGCGGGCAAAAATGACAACTTACATGGAATATTGAGTCACATGGTGGGACGATGGTGTTTACAGCATCGGTTGGATTTGTTGGCTGTTGAGCAAACACCAGACCCATAGGCAATAATTAACACCCGAAGAGGCAGGCATCAATAGCTACATCGAATATGCATTGGCAAATTGATCCAAGTTTTAATCGGCCGATTTATGCTTGCCTCTCTTTTTAGTAGTCGAGCAATTGCGAGAAGAGTACAATGAAGTTGAGCGGGAAGGTGGACAACTCTCATGGGATGATATGGAGAGTCTTTGCGATACCATTCGAGATGGACTCAATGAATTAGGCACGGGCAGTGTTGCTAACTTGGCTGGAAATGTCGGCGACATGTTGGCGACAAGGTGAAATGTTGCCAATTTTTGCCCCAACAGGCCTATTTTGGCGACATGGTTTTTGTCGGCACACTTTTGTGTTGCGTTTTTCCGACACAGATGGACCAAAGACAGACGACCAAAAAGAGGGCACTATCTAATTCCCATGTGACGGCTCGCCAACCCAAAAAAAGAGGACCCAAAGAGCACGACGAACAACAAAGAACGCCTCCTCCTGTCGCCGCCTCCCCTGCCCTGCCGCCTCCATTGCCATGCCCCCGCCACCACCACCACCGCTCTCATGCTGCCGCCACCGCCTCCTCACTGTGCTGCCTCCGTCGCCGTGCCACTGCCATCACCGTGCTGCCGCAGCCACCATTGCCATTTCCGTGCCCCCGCCGCCACCGCCGCCATGCCGTGCCATGCTGCTGCCGCCATTGCCCCCACCACCGTGCTCTTAGACATAGGTAGTCATAGTAGTATTAGTAGTAGTGGTAGTCATCATCATTGTTGTTGTGATTCTACTTAGTTGATTGTTGCCTGCTGTCTGTGCCTGTTGCCATCGTCATCATTGTTCCTGTTGCCATCGCCGTCACCTACGTCATCGTCATCATCGTCATCCTCGCCATCGTCGTCACCATTGTCATCGCCATTGTTGTTGCCATTACAATCCCTTCTCCTCTTCTGTGTCTATTTGATTGTTGTATTTCCGCTGCTGCCGCTGTTGTCGTTGTCGTCATCTCATTGCCTGCACCACCGTTACGTGCCGACATGTCACAATTTACGCAAGCCGACACGACACCGACACTGTGTCTGACGAGCCGGCATGGTGCAATGTCGCCGACATGGTCAGTGTTGTGTCAGCAACATTGCACCAATATGTCGGCATGTCTGTCATTTTTGGGGGGGGGGAATCCCTGACACGATGCCAACATTTCCCAGCCAAGGTTGCTAATTCTGATTCGGTCAATTTCAAGAGACTTGCTTCTTCGTTCAAACAGCTCGCAGGAACAAAAGAAGCAGTAGACAAATTTGAAAAGAAAGATATTCGAGCTATAACCCAACATGACCAGGACAGAGCCAATCACATGGATGTGCATGATTGTGGAGAGCATGAACAATCAGTCTGATAAAGAGCTCATAAAACGAAAAATACTACGATTGATTTCGAATCATCAAACATGGTTACCGTTGATATTGGTAACTTGAGCTACACCACCAATGCGGCTTGCATCCACTTCGGTGAGTTGACCAACATCTTCATCCAATGGAACGTAAGAGAGTGGTCATCACGGTCCATGGGGGGGAAGGGGGTCTCTCTCGGTAAAATAATGATGCCATATATGATGTCAACATTCATCGCTCATTGTTGTCGATGACCAACACCACCAACAACATGATGTCATCGATCAGCATCACAGCCACCGAGATGATGCATAAGATGATGTCTATGTCATCAATGTCAAAGTCATATTGCCGGGATACAAGAAATCATCTCTAATATTGTCAATATTGCCACGTCCATCACTAGTATGTGGTGGATGCAATACATGACAATCCACCTTAGGCTATTGATAAGGACTCTGCTGATGTTGGAATTGGGAAGGGAATGCATTCTGTTCAACAACTTTTGTAGGGCAAATTGAGGTAGAGATAGAGGATGAGGAGGAAGAGGAGGAAGAGATGGAAGGAACGGTGTTCATCAGGATGATGATGATGACAATGACTGTTGACCTCAATTCAACACGTCAAAAAAAAGTTCAAACACTTGCATCCTATCAATCGGTGTTACAAAATTTGCTGCTCACAAAACACAAAATTTGGTAGTCTACTTTAGCTCTAATTGTTGCCAAACAGGCCGGAGATGTAATCAAGTAAGTCATCGAAGAACTTGGTGTCATCACCACTATCAATTGAGGGTGTAAAGGTTGATGGGTTGGTAGGCGAGGAGACAGGTGGGTTGGTGGGAATGGAGCTGCAATCAAACCCAGTCTTAGATGCATATTCGCTCCCCCGGCATACCTCACTTTGAATCCACTCATAGGCATGAGAAACACGGGCAAATACGCCGGGAAATGGATCCAAAGCGCAGCTGATACCCCTTGAGATGACACCAACTTGCACGTCCGAATCAGCGTCGTCTTCCCTGATGACCAACGGTCCTCCGGAATCACCCTGACAACTGTCTTTGCCGGCCGCCATTGCGCACATCATGTCCTCCATTATTTGACCGTTGTACATTCCCCGTGGCCCCTCGGTGGCTTCGCATTCCATGTTGGAAATGTATCCCACATCAACGTTCATCAAAACGTCCGTGCCAGTATTGGTCTCGTCCCGGTCATGTCCTTCCTTGTTCAATGCGACCTCTGTGGGGTTCGCAATAGCGGGTTGCGCCATGGTCTTGCCGAAATGGATAAAAGACAAGACTAGAGAGAATGCGCTAGTCGTCCCCTCCGCCCACCTGATTTTGGGTCCATAGAAAGGTCGGCTGGGGCGGGTTTTGGAGAAAAAGGAAAAAATGACCCCGTACGTACGGTAGTACGCGGTAGGTACGACATTAGTACTTATGAGTCCGGTAGTTACAATGATTTGAGACGACAGAGGACGCCCAAAAAGCTCATTCATCCCCCCAAATCCCGATGTCTCGCACACATCATCATCCCTCTATATCTGACTGAGAGTATATATATCGGAGGACGGACGCGATAATTGATTACTGCATCCGACCATGTCAATCATCGAAAGCATATACATCTCCCCCGAGAGCGCGGCGCCGATGGAATCCCGTACGACCGTCGAGGTCATACCAGGCGTCGGCATATCGGGCGATCGGTACGCGCTAGGGAACGGCACGTACTCGGCCCGTTTCCTCGACGAGCCGGGGAGGCAACTTACCATGGTGTCCGCGGACGCGATCGAGAATGCGATGGAACGTCATTCCATGATGCCGCTCTCGTCGATGGGGGATTTGCGTCGGAATCTCGTGATACGCGGTATCGGCGCGAACGAGATGAACGACACGGTCGGTCGGGAAGTGATGGTCGGATCGGAGGTTAGGCTCTTCGTGCATCGACGTACCGTACCCTGCAAGAAGAGCGAGGCGCAATGCGAACGTCCGGGCCTGGTGAACAACCTGTGGGATGATTGTGGCGTCAATTGCGAGGTGCTGACGCATGGGACCATACGAGTGGGGGACACGGTACGAATGTTGACGACGACGGGCGATGACGACCGACGACTACGACGCGCGGATCCCAGCCATAAGCCACCGGCATTCTTCGTCAGGCCGTCCGATCGGACCGCCGAACAGGCCAGGGGCATGATAATACCCCCCCGAGTCGCGGCGTGCATGTGCCTCATCGATCCCGAGGGATTCGTTCGCGTCGAACGGGGGTATAATTCCGTCGGGCAACGCTTCTGGTCGACGAGAGCGTACAGGGCGGGCATGTTCGCAAGGGCGTTGCGCGCGCCGCTCATGATTGCGATTTTGGCGATTCTCGTGGCCGTGGTATTGCAAGTGAAAATTATTTGGATTCGTTGATAAATAACGTATCGTCGTTCTTACTTATTTGTGTGTGGGTATACTGTCAAGGGGGAGTCGTGTGGTTTACTGCAAGGGGTACATTGGCGGATAAAGTAGTAGTTTATGGATCGTTATGACAAAGCGAACTTTCTGGTTTGGATTGGGTCTTAAAATACACTTTCGTGTCATGCCGCTCAAGGATTAATCGCCACATCGTCAGACATTATTTTTTGGCCGAGTCGACATTCACGATGGGCCATTTATTCAGGCGCGATCGCCGAATATGTAAAGTCCCTCCCGATCGACATTCTCTCATCGGGGCAATTCGGATTCGTCATAACTATGTATGCATCGATGTCGCCGAACTTTAATCCCTCGAGATACCTAGTTAGCACGTCCAATTTCGAATGTCGCAGGTACGCATTACAGCCATAGCACCAGACGGACAAATCGGCGAGGCAGACGGCGATGCAATGGCCCTCCGCATCTCTGACCTCCTTACCCCTGTCTTCTCGTGCGAGAACGATTGCCTCCTCCTCCTCCTCCTCCTCCCTCGTTATCTCGTAATGCGTCTTGGCATGACCGTTGGCATATCTCGAGCACATCACGACACCGCATTCCAAACACAGCCAATTCATTCCCTTTGGACAGGGCGTGTGATGCTTGGTATTATTATTGTCCTTGCCATCCCCCCGATATGCATCGGCCCCATCATAGTCCGCGTCGTCGGACTTTAACCGTCCCACGACGGGTGTAATCCCCCCCTTGACCTCGCCATGTTCCCTCATACACCTCCTCCTCTCCCTCATCCTCCTCCTTCGATCGTCATCGCGGTGATATTGACATTCCACATTCATCAAATTATGGGGACGAACGTCCCCCGGACGTGGTCTCGGAAACACTCCCCCCTCCGACGTTTGGGTGACTATCGTCGATCCGCGCTCCTCGTCGTTAACGATGACGATTTCGGACATCGTCCCATCCCCCCTGACGTCGAATATACGAAACTTCGCGTGATCGTAAACGCGGGGACAGTCCATCTTCGGTATCACCGGCCCGCCATTATCCATCG
The DNA here is from genome assembly GCA_036939975.1 of Cyclostephanos tholiformis. Lineage (NCBI taxonomy): Eukaryota > Bacillariophyta > Thalassiosirophyceae > Thalassiosirales > Thalassiosiraceae > Cyclostephanos > Cyclostephanos tholiformis. The sequence goes on along the minus strand of JALLPB010000175.1, from coordinate 8,598 downwards.
CGCCGTCGCATTCGTCGTGATTGTCGAGTATCCAATTGTAACAGGCCGCGACGAAAACGTCGTCGCGTCGTAATTATCATCCGCGGGTAGCGATCCGCATCCCTCGATCGCCTCCATCGCCAGACGATAAGGGAATCCGTAAGCGGACGTTAGTTTATCTAGAATTCGTACCTCGCGGACGAGGCGCGGCGGCGGCGGCGGCGGCGGCGGCGGCGAGTCGTCGTCGTCGTCGTCCTTCGCGGGCGTCATCGTCGTCGCGCGGGTGGAGCCGCCGATGTCGACGCTCCGAGCCGCGGAAGACGCTGTGGTCGAGGAGGCGGCGGCGGCATCAATGGCGACAGTGGCATCATCGTCATCATCGGCATATGTTGTCGAGGCGGGTGCGGCGGATGAAGGGGTTGGGACCATGGTACCATGCACTTATAACTTCGTGCGTAATAGAGTATGATGTACGTAGTAGCACACTTCGTCCTACCATACCTATTCAGGGGGGGGGCACTACAACATACACGTGGAGATATTATTTTATATGATGTCATCTCCACCTATATCTGTGTAGGAATTAGTTGATTTTTATTTTTGGTTGTCGTTTCAATCACACAACACTCTCTCTCTCTTCACAAAGTAGTAGTATTACCTACTTATTTTCATGGCATTGCTCCGAGACATCAATTTGACACTCCCCATCACACACCACCATTCGAAAGAAACGAATAATACACATCATGTTTGCTGCGATTTCGCATCTCCTACCTCCCTGGATCAAGATCAGTGGTGGCGGCGCCGGCAATGGAGGATATGCCCCCGTGCCCGACTATGGCAATGGGGAGGAGGACGATGATGATAATGGGATGATCGAGATCGAGGCATCGTCGGCGACGTCGACGACAAACTCCCCCCCTCCCGCCTGCGGCGGCGGCTACCACGACGACGACGACGACGTCGCCGCCGCCACGAAAAAGGCCGTGGCGGGACGTCCATCCGCCTCCTCATCGACTCGCGGCCTCATGCCATCCCCCCCATCGGCCAAAATAACATTGCTCGCCCTCCTACTCTCGACGTTCCTGGTCTACCGCGAGGTCGTGCATCGTCGCTCGGCATCGTCGTCATCGTCGTCATCGACCACTGCACAACATCGCGACACGACGAACGTCGCACGATTCTACGACGATCAGCTCGTCGATCACGATCATCCCCAAACGACGTCGAGGTGGAAGCACAGGTATTACGAATCTACGACATACTTCGGCGGGCCGGGACATCCGATATTGCTCATCGTGGGCGGCGAGGGGGCGACGAACGACGGCATATTGTACCCGTTCGTCGCGGGGGTACTCGCTAAGAAGTTCCGCGCCGCGGTGGTACAGCCGGAGCATCGCTTTTACGGTCCGTACCCCCCGGTACCGTACGACGACGTCACCCCCAAGACGCTGTTGGATATATTCACCCCCGATCAGGCGATGCGAGATATGCTACGTCTGGTGACGGTACACCTGCGCGGCGCGGGCATGAGCCTCGGGGGATGTTCGTCGGATCGCAATTCGCGACGTTACTGTCCCCTGATAACCGTGGGCGCCAGCTATCCGGGCTTCCTATCGTCACTATTCCGCATCGTGCATCCCGATCTCGTCGATGCGGCCTACGCGTCCTCGGCGCCGCTCCTCATGTACGCCCAGATATCGGAGAATACGGGATATTACGACATCGTGACGCACGCCGCCGACGCGACGTCTCCGGGATGCGCCCATTCCGTAAGGACGACGCTCGCGGAGATCGAACGCGTCGTAATGTCATCGCGCGACGTCGACGACGCGGCGCGGAACGTGGGCGTGTGCGGGGGGGACAAATTGCCGACATCCCTCCGGCGCAAGAGGGACCTGATAAACGCGTTGAATCTAATGGCCGTGTACGGCTTCGCGAATTACGACATGGAGAATTATCCCCCGGGCACGAATACGTCCATGTACAGGATATGTCGGGTATTTCAGGATCCGGACATGGATAGCGTACGAACGATGAGGGCGTACCTGCGGGGGCAGCTCCTCGAGCGGTGGGAGGACGATAACGGATGCGACATGTCCACGGTGGTCTGTACCGACGAGCAGAGGGAGGAGTACTTGAGGGCCACGTACGGCGATGGGGATTGCTTCGACATGCGTCCGGAATTGGACGACGACGTCGTCCCGGACGCGTACGAGGAAATATACGACGGACTCAAGTACGACGACATGAGGATGTGGGATTTCCAAACCTGCACGAACGTCATATTCCTCGCCGGTCAATCGAATACGAGCATGTTCCTCGAAAGCGAGGCGACGTATGACGACCTTGCCAAGGATTGCTCCGACATGTTCGGACGCGACGTCGTGCCGCGTCCCACGGAGCTCAACGACAGGTGGCACTTCGCTCCCGGACACGATTTGGTAAACGTGGCCAACGCGAGTCGGATACTCTTCACGAACGGCTTGCTCGACATGTGGTCCGGCGGGTCGTACCTCGAGGACCTGTCCCCTACTATCCCCGTCATCAACTTCGTCGAGGGTGCGCATCACAGCGATTTGACGCACACGAGCCTCGAATATGACGAGGAGCACGATACCGATGAAATACGGGCGGGAAAGGAGAGGATCGCGGAAATATTGGGATCGTGGATCGAGGAGATACGGGTGAGGATGGTCAACTGAGAAGATGATGGTGAATTTGTCAGAGATGATATATAGATATAATATAGGTTGTTATCGGATGAAATCTATTTTCTAATTATTACTAGAACTTCACATTATTTTACGAGAAATCAGTGCTCTTAATGAAATCTACCTATTTTAAATCTAACCCAGCCCAGGCCAGATTATTCTCGATAATAGTTCAGTAGTATTGGATTGCCCATACACAATTGCGGCGCCTCCGGCGTCACCAACTTCAACTTGAGGATCATAACATGGTCGTAGCTGTGACCTTATGGCTCGACAAAGGCGCTCGGTAGGGAGCGGAAATAGTTTTCGCGCGTATGGTATTATGGACGTCTACGAGAAGAGGCATTACTGGAGGTAGAAGGTCCGGATGCCACTGACACAGTCCCATCACTGGGGGTTACTGGTCTCGAAGCCATCGATGCCCCCCTCGGCTTTGACTCGTTGACTCTCAACTTCCGCCCGTCTAGCATACTACGGTCCATCTTGGAAATAGCCTCCTCGGCCGAGGCTCTGTCCATGAAGGTAACGAATCCGAATCCCTTGTTTTGCTTCTTGACGGGTTCCATTCCCTTGTTTTGCTTCTTTCTGGGTTCCATTCCATTGTTTTGCTTCTTTCTGGGTTCCATTCCCTTGTTTTGCTTCTTGTCGGGTTCCATTTCCTCGTTTTGCTTCTCGACGGGTTCCATGGGGATGAAGACGTTCGTCACCTTCCCGAAGGCCCCGAACTCCCTGTGAAGGCGAGATGCGTTGGTGGTGGGGCTCAGGTTGCCGACGAAGAGCTTGACCATGCTTTGGGAATTCGAACGCGGGGGGGGGGGGAAGAGAAAGTGCTCTTGCGACTAATCAGGTTGGAGGAAAAATGAGAACGATTTACCGGAGGTAAAAGTGTTTTTTTTTTCAGACGTGCTCAAGAGACGAGCTCGAGCATTTGATCGTGGATGGTCTTACTCGTGGGTGCGAGCGCACCATGAGTCCGAGTACCGCACCCCATATTATTTGTAGGGATCACTACTTCTTGTCCCAAGCAGGCTTCACCTACCTACCATGTCATGATCTTGATCATGCTCAACCTCCGACAGCGCCAGCAAAGGGGCGGGAGAAAGAGAAAGTTGAAAAATAGAGCGGCGGGAGACAGGTAATAATCGAACTCTACATGGGAATTGAATACAGTTGTTAAAGCCGTTGGTTTACCATAATATTATGTCGGGGGATAAGCATCAACTACTATGGTAATGTGCGCTGTTGAGACAGCTAAATTGTGCGACCGTTTTTTCCTACCAGCCCCTTTAGTGTGTCGTTTTTCGTTTGAAAAAAGGGCTGCGGTAAGTTTCATGAGTCGACCCAAGTATATAAAAAATGCGAAAATTTGGGCTGAATGTTCTTGTTGCTGACGAGGGTTTCTGAAAATGGCCGCATCTTGTCGCAATTTAATTCCTCCTGTTTTTAATTTTCTTACTAATTTAGATAGATTTAGTGTCTGATGCTTATCCCCCGGTGATGCTTATCCCCCGACATATTTCTTTTGTTGTGAATGTTGTTGTTGTTGCAATCGAACTCACATTCACATGGACAATCAAACATGGTCCGTCGGCGCCTCAGTCCCATCCTCGTCCTCTTCCTCGCGTCCATCGTCGCGACGACGGATGGGAGACGCGCGAAGAGGGGAGGAGAGTCATCATCGTGGGGTTGGATGGAGGACGTGAGCGACTTCGACGGAGATGCAGTGGCCATATTAGCGACGGCCACTCTGGAGCGGGTGCTGTTGGCATCAAAGCCCGACGGGGGAGCCTACGATGGCGAGGCATCGTCGTCGTCGTTGACCGACGATAGAGGAGGCGAGCCCCGTGGGGAGGACATCGCCTCTTCAACCGCCTCGAAGGAGGGGGGGGGAGCGAAGGTGGGAGAGGCGTCGTCGATCGTCGTCGGGTCGGCCCCTGTGGCGGTCGAGAGGGAGGAGGAGGACGCGAACATCTCCTACGACGGATCCGACCTCGTGGCTTGGATAAACGACAACGGTGGACTGGTACACCCGAATGCCCGCATCGGCCTGGATCCCACGGGGCGTTATCGTGGTGTGTTCGTTAAGGGCGTTGGGGAGGGGGAAAACGAGGGCGGGACCGAGGATGGGATCGAGGAGGGCGATATCATCGTCAGGGTTCCTTGGTGAGTGAGTCCTAGAGTGGTGTTTGCATTTATATTCGAGATATCTTATTTTATCATCTCGTTGTTAATTTTTTGCAAAATCGCTTCCTACGATGCCCATCGGTTATCGAAGGGATTTGATAATTAAGCCCAAAGATTACTCCGTCGATGGTTATTGGAATTGCGAAGGTGAGAAGTAGCATAATATTCCGCGTCGTGATCCATCGAGCGGTTTTTTCTCTGTCCTTCTCGACACTCATGGAGATACCATTGACGACGAAATAAAATCAATTCCTCTACATAACACATCGTGCACGTGCACAGCCATACACGAATTACACCGACAGTTCGTCCTCGGAGACGAATCAAAATACGCTCCGTACGTGAATTACCTTAAGAATCAACCCCGCGGTCGCATCCCGTCGGAGTGGACCGATGCCGGAAAGAGATTGCTACACACAATACTCGATCGGCGAGAAGACGACGACGAGGGACTGCCGCCTGAAAACAACAAGAAGGGCTACGAGGAGACGTGGATCACGGAGTGCAAGGGCGAGGATACGCCGCTCGCGCGCGCGGCGTTTTACCAATTCACGTCCCGTGACGAGGACACATTGATGGTGCCATTCTACGACATGAGCAATCATAGCAACGATCCAAAGAAGCTCAACACCATCTCCCAAAAGCCGGAAAGACCGGGTCAGCCGTTTGTTTTGCGATCGACACGGGACATCCGACCGGGTGAGCAGGTTTACATCTCGTATAATCGCTGTCATCGATGCTGGTTCGATGCGTCATACAAGGACTGCGTGTCGTACAGCTTCTACGGCACGAGCGACGTGTTCGACGTTTTCGGCTTCGTCGAGGACTTTCCACAGACGTGGAAATTCAACATGAACCTCGGGGACGAGGACAGACCGCTTTGGGATGAACTCAACTTTTGCCTGGCAAGGGACGATACAAACAGTGGGGGACTCGTTGTGACTTTCGGTGATAATTACACTCGCGATCCAGATGAGGAGTCGCCCAACATGGCAAACGTCGTGTATTTGGGAAGGCAACTGATGCGCTTGGCGGAGATTGAGGCCACGATGAAGAATGACGACGAAGTGATGGAGACAATGCCCAAGTACGAATGGGAGATGGCCTGGACATACCACCAGGCATTGATGACATCGATATCTGCGGCATTATTAGCTTCTGGCCTTATCGGTAGCGATGTACAGGATCAGGCAGGCAGCGATGATGACTCTGAAGATAAAGCGAACGATCAGAATAAGCGAGAAAGCGATGAAAATATTGAAGGTGATTCGGAGGATTGGAAGGAACAAAGTAGCAACGATGATTCTGGAGATGATTCCGAAGATTGGGATGAACCGGATGAGCTCTAGAGAGGAATGTGTTACGTCTAATCTACGAGTTTTCATTACTATTGTCAACTAATAAGTTACTGTGTTATTATATTTGTCGTTTAGTCATATGTCTTTGGATGGTGCACTTTTCAACGCACATTTTTGTTTGCCGGGCACTGAATTCATGCATTGAGCTTTTCTCCCACATTATGGACACATACCATCCAGTGTCCATACATCGATCCAGGGGCTCATGACATCAACCGCGTATGCCTGAATGCTGTACCATCAAGTGAATGGGGATTCCTTGCACTTGAAATGATCTCTCCGGAAACGAACCACATCACGTGGTCGAAGCACTCCAAGGGGCAACAGGAGTCAGCACAATAGTCGTAACCATACAGGCATCATGCATGTGCAACCTACCTAGAGGGTTGAGTGGTCACAACAATCTCATCATATGTTCAAGTACCAGAGTATGCTGATGGGGAGGAAAAAGAATGGTGTCGCAGTCACCAGGGCAATGGAACCAGTGCAGGGTCCAACCTGAGATAAGGAGAGTTGCATCTGAATTTATGGGGCAGAACAAAGTCATGGAGAGTCATTGCATTTGTAGACCAATTCATTCCTGGGTACCAAATCTCATGCCTTGGAACCCACACACGTTGTACATATACTGAGACAACAGCCCTGATTGGGAAATGAGCTACTGGGAGAACTTGAGGTAGGCATGAGGGTAGAAGGACTTGAGGTGGGCATGTGTGTGCTGGTGCATGATTCCATCAGCCAGGGTCCAGGCCATTTTTCATCCTCAACCCATTCCGGGCTGGTAACCATCCAGGATACACCAACGGCTGGTGGCATCGGCATTGCACATGTAGACCAGGTTGACTCCATCCTATGACATATGAGGTGCTTTTGTTAAAAATTCTTCATTTGTGAGTCGCGTTGTACGTTAGATTTTTAGGTAGAACTTATTGTACTATTCCTACGTAGAAATCTTGTACCTACCTAATAAAAGTATGAATTTTACTCCCGCAAAAACAGAGATGTAGTAGCTGTTAAGCTGTTAACACTTCACATATTTTTCTATTTTGATTAATATCACTAAAATTCATTATTCTTTGAGATCAGTGCCGCACATCACAAAATAAAATTTGTATTACTTGACCTCACCTAACATTTTTGCATCTGTTTTATACTACCTTGTCACCCCTAAGGCTATCTATTGCATATTACTTCCTCTACCAATACACTTGTATGCTAACTTGTTCATCTGGTCAAAATACTGTAACTAGCCTACAGGTGAGATATATCAAAATTTTAATTGGGTGAAGAGAGTATAGGATAAATAGGTTGGTAGAAAAAAACAGACAGATCAGTGTAGGGGTTGTCAAATTAAAGAATGGTTAAAATAAAGGCACAGAGATTAAGTACAGTGAACAATGAATTGCTATTTAATATTTAAGCTGAGGTGAAAATATTTGTACCAGTAAAATACATTTGCAGATTCATGAGGGCTTTTAAAGAAGTTTTTTTCTGAGAGAGGCCATGAATATTCAAAAGCCAGCTCTTCAATGGTGAACTTTTGAGATAGCAAGAATTGGCACAAAAAAAACACAACTTGAACTTTGACACTTTTAATTTAACAAAATACCCAGATTGACCCCCCAAATATTATTAGATATTTAGAAATTTGATAGTCTCAGCTTTCCAACAATATTATGGTTTGGGGCTCCTAAACAGAAGCTTCCAATCAAAATATTCTTCCGTGTGAAGCATATCTTGTCATGACATCATGGATTTTTATGGTGTAAATAATATTCAGCTCTTTTTCATCCTACTGCCCTTTCTACGTGAACCAAAACTTTTGTGATGAGTTGTGACCAGTTTTTTTGCAAGGTTTGATTTCTCTTACTTAACAAAAAATGTGACTTAATATGGTACATTTGATTTTAGGAAAACAAAAGGGGTTAATTTTCAATGTAGCAAGTATTCATTTCCCCGATAACAAGATATTAGGGTATTCACAAGTTTTTCCTATTTTTTAAATGTGAGTGTACTTTTTAGATGAATAAGCTGTGCTTGTTTTAGACAGTGAATATGATACCTAAGACCACTTTCAATTTGTGAGATGCAGGTCTCTTATTTTTTGTACATGGTGTACCAAATTGTGTTATCACAGGTACATAGATAATCTTACTAGACATTAATCTTATCTACTGTAGTGGATGGGGTCTACGAAATGTTTTTCCTAAAAAATTCAGTCCCAAAGAATCACTCCGAAAACTTCTGGTAAGATAGGGCAAGGTGGAGCGGGATGGGGTGGGGTCAAAAACAGTGAGGGTTGCCTTTTGACTGGTTCTCATTCTAGCTGGGCCATTTCCTTACATTTGACTTTTTTCTGTGGT